>JAXIVJ010002915.1:97500-101464 GCA_036785665.1 Chirona hameri
TATAGATATATAGATATATAAGTCTATTGATATTATAGATATATAGATAAATAGATTATAGATAGATAGATATATAGATATATAGATTATATAGATATATGATATATAGATATATAGAATATATAGATATATAGATATATAGATATATAGAATATAGATATATAGATATATAGATATATAGATAATTTAGATATATAGATAATAAAGATATATAAGCTATATAGATATATACGATATATAGATTATTAGATATATAGTTTATAGATATATAGATATATAGATATATTGATATATAGATATATAGATTATATGATATATAGATATATAGATATATAGATATATAGATATATAGATATATAGATTATAGTTGTATAGAAATATAGATATTTAGTTTATAGATATATAGATATATAGATATATAGATATATAGTATATAGATATATAGATATATAGTTATATAGATATATAGATATATAGATATATAGATATATAGATATAGAGAAATATAGATATATAGATATATAGATATATAGATATATACGATATATAGATATATAGATATATAGATACTATAGATATATAGATATATAATATAACTAGATATATAGTATATAGATATATTTAGATATATAGATATATAGATATATAGATTTATAGATATATAGATATATAGATATATGATATTAGACTATATAGATATATAGAATATAGAAATATGAATATATAGATTACTAGATATATAGATATATGACTATAATGATATATAAGATATATAGATATATAGATATTTAGATATATAGATATATAGATATATAGATATATAGATATATAGATATATAGATTATATATAAATAGATTATTAGATATTTAGATATATCGATATATAGATATTTAGATATATAGATATTATAGTCTATATAGATATATAGATATATAGATATATTGATATATAGAATATATAGATATATAGAATATATAGGATATATAGATATATAGATATATAGATATATAGATATATATTGATATTAGATATTAGGATTTATAGAATATATGGATATATAGATATATAGATATATAGATTATATATATATAGATATAGAGATATTTAATAGAATTTAGAATTATAGATATATAGATATATAGATATATAGATATCTAGATATATAGATATTATAGATATATAGATATTTAGATATATAGACTATATAGATATATAGATATATAAGATATATAGATATATAGATATATAGATATATTAGATATATAGATATATAGATATATAGATATATAGATATATAGATATATAGATATATAAGCCTAGTATATAGATATATAGATATAGTAGATATATAGATTTATAGATATATAGATATATAGATATATAGATATATAGATATTAGTTATATAGATATATAGATATATAGATTTTATGATATATAGATATATAGATATTTAGATATATGAATTATAGATATAAGAATATAGATATATAGATTTATATAGATATATAGATAATAGATTATAGATATATGATTATAGATATATAGATATATGAATATATAGATATATAGATATATAGATATATAGATATATGATATATATTGATATATAGGATATATAGATTTATAGATATATAGATATTTAGATATTAGATATATAGATATATAGTATTAGGATATATAGAATATATATTTATAGATATATAGAGATATCAGATAGATAGATATATAGATTTATGGATATATAGATTTATAGATTATAGAAATATAGATATATTAGATAATAGATATAGAGATTTATAGATATACTAGATTTCTATAGATTATAGATTTATAGATTATAGATTTATAGATTTATAGATTTATAGATTTATAGATTTAATAGTTTTATAGATTAATAGATTTATAGATTTTTAGATTTATAGATTTATAGATGTATAGATTTTATAGATTTATAGATTTATAGATTTTAGAGTTATAGATTATTGATTATAGATTTCTTAGATTTATAGATTTATAGATTTATGATTTATAGATTTTATAGATTTATAGATTTATAGATTTATAGATTGTATAGATTTATAGATTTATAGATTTATAGATTTTATAGATTTTTAGATTTATAGATTTATAGATTATAGATTTATAGACTTTATAGATGATAGATTTATAGATGTATAGTTATAGATTTATAGTTTTATGATTTATAGATTTATAGATTTATAGATTTATAGATTTATAGATTAAAAGATTTATAGATTTATAGATTTATTGATTTATAGATTTAGAGATTTATAGATTTTTAGATTTATAGATTTTATAGATTTATTGATTTATAGATTTATAGATTTTATACGATTTATTGATTTATAGATTTATAGATTTATAGATTTATAAGATTTATAGATTTATAGTTTTATTGATTTATAGATTTATAGATTTTTTGATTTATAGATTTATAGATTTATAGATTATAGATTTTAGATTTATAGATTGATCAGATTTATAGTTAATTTATAGATTTATAGATTTATAGATTTTTAGATTTATAGATTGATAGATTATTATTGTTTTTTAGATTTATAGATTTATGATTTATAGATTTGAGATTTATGATTTATGATTTTAGATTTATAGTTTTATAAGATTTATAAGATTGTATAGATTTATAGTTTTATAGTTTTATAGTTTTATAGATTTATAGATTTATAGATTTATAGATTTATAGATTTATAGATTTATTGATTTATAGTTTTTTTGTGTTATAGATGTATTCGATGGATAGATTTATAGATTTATTGGTTGTATAGATTTTATTGATTTCTTAGATTGTTAGATTTATGATTTTTAGATTTATAGATTAATAGTTTTATTGAGTTATTGATTTATAGATTTTATAGATTGATAGATTTATAGATTTATAGATTTTTAGATTTATAGATTTTAGTTGTTTAGATTTAGAGTTTTATAGATTTTATAGTTTGTTAGATTTATAGATTGTTTGTTTTATAGATTTTTAGATTTTTAGATTTATAGATGTATAGATGTATAGATTTATAGAGTTATAGATTGATAGATTTATAGTATTTATAGATTTTCCGAATTTGTGAGATTTAGAGTTTATAGATTTATTGAGATATTGAGATTTATAGATTTTGTGATTTTATAGGATTTTTAGATTTTTATAGTTTTATAGAGTTATAGAGTTATAGACTTTATAGGAGTTAGTGATGTTGTGTTGCATAGATGGTTAGTTTGTGTGAAGGTTGCAGTGTGTGAGTTGGTGAGTTGTAGTGTTTGAGTGATTTTTCTTGTTGTTTAGATTTATAGAGGTTGAGTTGGTTTGAGGGAGTGATGTTAGTTTTTGAGATTATAAGGTATAGAGGTTTTGAGTGTGAGAGGTTTAGTGTTATTGTGGTGTTAGTTTGATTGAGGTGTGATAGTTAGTTTGTGTGTTATGATTATGTTAGATAGATAGATAGATTGAGAGAGAGATTGAGAGACGAGTTTAGTACGTAGATTGTAGAGTGTGAGTGGGGGAGGTGTATTGTGAGTAGAGATTGAGTGAGAGTGAGTGAGAGAGGTGAAGTGAGAGTGAGTGTGAGCGTGTGATGGTAGTAGTGAGCTGTGTGAGAGTCGGTGTGAGAGAGTGAGCAGTTTGTGAGTGTGTGAGAGTGAGTGAGTGATTGTTTTAGTGTGGAAGAGTGCGTGTGTGAGTGTGTGGTAGCTGTGAGCTGGTGTGTAGTCGTGTGAGGTGTGTGAGAGTCGTGAGGTGTGAGTGTGTGACGTGTGTGAGACGAGTGAGTGTGTGAGTGTGTGAGTGCTGAGAGTGTGTGAGTGTTGAGCTGTGTGTTTGTGAGTGTGTGAGGTGTGAGAAGAGAGTGAGAGCTGTGTGTGTGAGTGTGTGAGAGTGGGTGAGGTGTGCGTGGGGTGACGATGGGGAGCAGAGGGGCCAGCACATACAG
>JAXIVJ010002916.1:0-101451 GCA_036785665.1 Chirona hameri
ACGTGTGAGGGGACGTGTGAGGGGACGTGTGAGGGGACGTGTGAGGGGACGTGTGAGGGGACGTGTGAGGGGACGTGTGAGGGACGTGTGACGGGACGTGTGAGGGGACGTGTGAGGGGGACGTGTGACGGGGACGTGTGAGGGGACGTGTGAGGGAACGTGTAACGGAACGTGTAACGGAACGTGTAACGGGACGTGTGAGGGGACGTGTGAGGGGACGTGTGAGGGGACGTGTGAGGGGACGTGTGACGGGACGTGTGGGACGGGACGTGTGACGGGACGTGTGACGGGACGTGTGACGGGACGTGTGAGGGAACGTGTAACGGAACGTGTAACGGGACGTGTGAGGGGACGTGTGAGGGGACGTGTGAGGGGACGTGTGACGGGACGTGTGACGGGACGTGTGAGGGAACGTGTAACGGAACATGTAACGGGACGTGTAACGGGACGTGTTGAGGGGACGTGTGAGGGGACGTGTGAGGGGACGTGTGAGGGACGTGTGAGGGGACGTGTGAGGGGACGTGTGAGGGGACGTGTGAGGGGACGTGTGAGGGGACGTGTGAGGGGACGTGTGAGGGGACGTGTGAGGGGACGTGTGAGGGGACGTGTGAGGGGACGTGTGAGGGGACGTGTGAGGGGACGTGTGAGGGGACGTGTGAGGGGGACGTGTGAGGGGGACGTGTGAGGGGACGTGTGAGGGAACGTGTGAGGGGACGTGTGAGGGGACGTGTGAGGGGACGTGTGAGGGGACGTGTGAGGGGACGTGTGTGAGGGGGACGTGTGAGGGGACGTGTGAGGGGACGTGTGAGGGGACGTGTGAGGGGACGTGTGAGGGGACGTGTGAGGGGACGTGTGAGGGGACGTGTGAGGGGACGTGTGAGGGGACGTGTGAGGGGACGTGTGAGGGGACGTGTGAGGGGACGTGTGAAGGGGACGTGTGAGGGGACGTGTGAGGGGACGTGTGAGGGGACGTGTGAGGGGACGTGTGAGGGGACGTGTGAGGGGACGTGTGAGGGGACGTGTGAGGGGACGTGTGAGGGGACGTGTGAGGGGGACGTGTAACGAGACGTGTGCCGTGACGTGATGAGACGAGACGTGATGAGACGAGGCGGACGCGCGAGTTGGTAACGCGATCACATGGCCGACACAGACAGGGCGAGTATATGACAAGCGACATAGAGTGGATGGGACTGACGAATAACTAATCGAGGAACACATGCTCGATCATTTTCCTCAATATTTGCTCGTAACAAACGAAAGACCAATGCCTTTGTACCAATGGGCATCAGCGAACTCCAATGAAATACTAGTGTGTATGCATTGATGAGCTGATGTAACATCGTTAGCCCTTAGAAATATCACCACTAGGCGCACAGGTCCCCTCTTGTGGCAGTAAAACACAGCACTCAGCTATCCTCCCTACTAAGCTGCACAGCATTAGCACACAGTACCGTGCAGGACTAAGCAACAAGAGTATCTGCAGCACCAGCTCAGCGGCTATTGACAGGACACACCTGCTCAGGAGCGGTGAGAGTGGCGGCCAGTACTGTGATGGCCGCCTGTGACATCCTGCTGGAGAGCGTGACGGCGCCGCCCTCCACCGACGCCTCGTCAGATGCAGAGTCGGAGCTGGCCGCCGCCGAGCCGGCCACGCCCCCGCCCCCGCCCGAGGCCGACCCAGAGCCGTCCGCCGAGCCGGGACTCTGCTGCACACACAGCCAGCGGCCAGCGGGTCAGAATCAGCACGGCCAGGTCACAGGAACAAGGGGAGGGAGGGAGGGGCAGAGTCGCCGCCCTCAGGCCAGGTCACAGAAACAAGGGGAGGAAGGGGCAGAGTCGTCGCCCTCAGGCCAGGTCACAGAAACAAGGGGGAGGGAGGGAGGGAGGGAGGGGCAGAGTCGCCGCCCTCAGGTCAGGTCACAGAAACAAGGGGAGGGAGGGAGGGGGCAGAGTCGCCGCCCTCAGGCCAGGTCACAGAAACAAGGGGATGGAGGGAGGGGGGAGAGTCGCCGCCCCTCAGGCCAGGTCACAGAAACAAGGGGAGGAAGGGGAGAGTCGCCGCCCTCAGGCCAGGTCCACAGAAACAAGGGGAGGGCGGGAGGGGCAGAGTCGCCGCCCTCAGGCCAGGTCACAGAAACAAGGGGAGGAAGGGGCAGAGTCGCCGCCCTCAGGCCAGGTCACAGAAACAAGGGGAGGGAGGGAGGGGCAGAGTCGCCGCCCTCAGGCCAGGTCACAGAAACAAGGGGAGGGAGGGAGGGGCAGAGTCGCCGCCCTCAGGCCAGGTCACAGAAACAAGGGGAGGGAGGGAGGGACAGAGTCGCCGCCGGCAGGCCAGGTCACAGAAACAAGGGGAGAAGGGGAGAGTCGCCGCCCTCAGGCCAGGTCACATAAACAAGGGGAGGGAGGGGAGGGGCAGAGTCGCCGCCCTCAGGCCAGGTCACAGAAACAAGGGGAGGGAGGGAGGGAGGGGCAGAGTCGCCGCCCTCAGGCCAGGTCACAGGAACAAGGGGAGGGAGGGAGGGGCAGAGTCGCCGCCCTCAGGCCAGGTCACATAAACAAGGGGAGGGAGGGAGGGGCAGAGTCGCCGCCCTCAGACCAGGTCACAGAAACAAGGGGAGGGAGGGAGGGGCAGAGTCGCCGCCCTCAGGCCAGGTCACAGGAACAAGGGGAGGGAGGGAGGGGCAGAGTCGCCGCCCTCAGGCCAGGTCACATAAACAAGGGGAGGGAGGGAGGGGCAGAGTCGCCGCCCTCAGACCAGGTCACAGAAACAAGGGGAGGGAGGGAGGGGCAGAGTCGCCGCCCTCAGGCCAGGTCACAGGAACAAGGGGAGGGAGGGAGGGGCAGAGTCGCCGCCCTCAGGCCAGGTCACATAAACAAGGGGAGGGAGGGAGGGGCAGAGTCGCCGCCCTCAGGCCAGGTCACAGAAACAAGGGGAGGGAGGGAGGGAGGGGCAGAGTCGCCGCCCTCAGGCCAGGTCACATAAACAAGGGGAGGGAGGGAGGGGCAGAGACGCCGCCCTCAGGCCAGGTCACAGAAACAAGGGGAGGGAGGGAGGGAGGGGCAGAGTCGCCGCCCTCAGGCCAGGTCACAGAAACAAGGGGAGGGAGGGAGGGAGGGGCAGAGTCGCCGCCCTCAGGCCAGGTCACAGGAACAAGGGGAGGGAGGGAGGGACAGAGTCGCCGCGGGCAGGCCAGGTCACAGAAACAAGGGGAGGAAGGGGCAGAGTCGCCGCCCTCAGGCCAGGTCACAGAAACAAGGGGAGGAAGGGGAGAGTCGCCGCCCTCAGGCCAGGTCACAGAAACAAGGGGAGGGAGGGGCAGAGTCGCCGCCGGCAGGGTCAGTGGTGGAGACGGTGGGACGGACATGGGCACAGACACAAGGGGAGGGAGGGAGGAGCAGAGTCGCCGCCGGCAGGGTCAGTGGTGGAGACGGTGGGACGGCCATGGGCACAGACACAAGGGGAGGGAGGGAGGAGCAGAGTCGCCGCCGGCAGGGTCAGTGGTGGAGACGGTGGGACGGCCATGGTCACAGAAACAAGGGGAGGGAGGGAGGGGCAGAGTCGCCGCCCTCAGGCCAGGTCACAGAAACAAGGGGAGAGAGGGGAGAGTCGCCGCCCTCAGGCCAGGTCACAGAAACAAGGGGAGGGAGGGAGGGGCAGAGTCGCCGCCCTCAGGTCAGGTCACATAAACAAGGGGAGGGAGGGGCAGAGTCGCCGCCCTCAGGCCAGGTCACATGAACAAGGGGAGGGAGGGAGGGACAGAGTCGCCGCCGGCAGGCCAGGTCACAGAAACAAGGGGAGGAAGGGGCAGAGTCGCCGCCCTCAGGCCAGGTCACAGAAACAAGGGGAGGGAGGGAGGGGCAGAGTCGCCGCCGGCAGGGTCAGTGGTGGAGACGGTAGGACGGCCATGGACACAGACACAAGGGGAGGGAGGGAGGGGCAGAGTCACCGCCGACAGGGTCAGTGGTGGAGACGGTAGGACGGCCATGGACACAGACACAAGGGGAGGGAGGGAGGGGCAGAGTCGCCGCCGGCAGGGTCAGTGGTGGAGACGGTAGGACGGCCATGGACACAGACACAAGGGGAGGGAGGGAGGGGCAGAGTCGCCGCCGGCAGGGTCAGTGGTGGAGACGGTGGGACGGCCATGGACACAGACACAAGGGGAGGGAGGGAGGGGCAGAGTCACCGCCGACAGGGTCAGTGGTGGAGACGGTAGGACGGCCATGGACACAGACACAAGGGGAGGGAGGGAGGGGCAGAGTCGCCGCCGGCAGGGTCAGTGGTGGAGACGGTGGGACGGCCATGGACACAGAAACAAGGGGAGGGAGGGAGGGGCAGAGTCACCGCCGACAGGGTCAGTGGTGGAGACGGTAGGACGGCCATGGACACAGACACAAGGGGAGGGAGGGAGGGGCAGAGTCGCCGCCGGCAGGGTCAGTGGTGGAGACGGTAGGACGGCCATGGACACAGACACAAGGGGAGGGAGGGAGGGGCAGAGTCGCCGCCGGCAGGGTCAGTGGTGGAGACGGTGGGACGGCCAGGTCACTGCAACGCGAGTAAGCTACTCTGAGTAATCGCCGCACGTAGTGTTTTTAACACACTGCATTGCTTCAACATTACTATCCCAGTAATATCTGATCTGCTGTCTGATTTCCTTTGATGTGCCTGATTCTCACCTGGTCGACGGCCTCGTCCAGTGACACGGGCGCCTCTCCGCCTCCGTCCGCCACCTCCGGGGTGACCGGGCCGGCCGATACAGAGGGCGCTGACGACCCGGAGCCGGGGTCGGAGTCACCGTCCCCGGCATTGTCCTCCCAGACACCGGCGGCCGGGGCAGAGTCGGCGGAGCTGGAGGCCGAGGCTGCCGGCAGCGCGCGGCGGGCGGGGTGAGACATGGGGCACATGGCGACTTGAGCTATTCACATTGGCAACCCTGACAACATTGAATGCCGTAACCCTATCCTGGTGGCGCCTCAGACGGTCTAAATTCCTTAGGATAATCAACGAATGGTACGGCCTGCACCCACTATCACCCCGCCGCTGGTGTCAGCGCGATGGCATCCAGCGCCACTGATCATCCCTCCCCGGAACGTGTCGGCGGCGCCAAAGGTACCCAGCATCCGTCACCCGCCCTTCCTCGGACGGCGGCGCGACTTACAGTGGTCAGGCTTCAGGTGGCTGACGCTGGAGATGACGGCGGCCAGCACCGCCTCACGCGCCATCGTCACCGCCAGCGCCTTCAGCAGGTGCTGCAGAGCCATCTGTGGACAGAAAGTGACAACGGCTCAGCCGCGCTCTGTCCTCCATAGCCCATACAGCAGCTCAGCCGCGGGTACTTGGCAGTTCAGCCACATGTCCTCCCTGGTTCAGTGTGAGCCAGCCGGGTAAAGTGTCGGTCCGTTTATGATATGACAATGACGGATGACGGATGGGAGATACGGCGAATCGTATTCGAGTTCCGTGCATTGAAACTGATAACTGGGCTGGGAGAAACCACCCACCTTTTGTCCCGCCTGTGACTCCATCATCAGCAGGGATCGAGCCAGCGACACTTGTCGCGTCTTCCCTCGCGGCGCCGGTGCTGCTGTGGCGGCCGTCTGGGTGCCGGCCGACTCGGCCGCGGCCGGCGGCGAGCGCGCCGCCCCCGCCGCCAGCGTGTCGGTGCCGAGCGGGTCGCGACCGGACGGGAACAGCACCGGCTCGTGCTGGGCGGGCGCGCTCGGCTCCGGCGTGGTCCAGGCCACGCTGTGGCTGGAGCCGCACGAGACGCGCGACACGCGCACGCCCTCCAGGCCGTGCACCAGCGTCGGCTTGCGGTTCACCTGGGTGGTGCCGTTACCCTGCTGGCCGTGGTCGTTGTCGCCCCAGGCGAACACCTGCGCAAAGGGGGAGGAAATGTCATATTCAGCGGTTACAGGTACTTACCGAGTCATTGCTGTGGCAATCGCCGTTCATGGATATTAATCAGTGACCCCGATTCAGGACAGGGGGCATCAGAAGTCATGAAGAATCACTCGTAAGCAAGTGCCAGCATGAGTGATCGGGGGTTCCAGCGATTTCCCAGACAAACTGCGGTACGACGCGGCAACTACTCCCACTCCCCACCCCCTACTCAGCGACCGACTCAAACCAACCCGCCCACCACCAGCCCGGCGCCCCACACTGCTCAGGCTGCCACACCCGCCCAACACCAGCCCGGCGCCCCGCACTGGTCAGGCTGCCACACCCGCCCAACACCAGCCCGGCGCCCCGCACTGCTCAGGCTGCCACACCCGCCCAACACCAGCCCGGCGCCCCACACTGCTCAGGCTGCCACACCCTCCCAACACCAGCCCGGCGTCCCGCACTAGTCAGGCTGCGATCTAGACCTGGCCAGCCCGGCGCCCCACACTGCTCAGGCTGCGACACCCGCCCAACACCAGCCCGGCGTCCCGCACTGGTCAGGCTGCCACACCCGCCCAACACCAGCCCGGCGCCACGCACTGGCCAGGCTGCGATCTAGACCTGGCCAGCCCGGCGCCCCACACTGCTCAGGCTGCGACACCCGCCCAACACCAGCCCGGCGTCCCGCACTGGTCAGGCTGCCACACCCGCCCAACACCAGCCCGGCGCCACGCACTGGCCAGGCTGCCACATCCGCCCAACACCAGCCCGGCGCCCCGCACTGCTCAGGCTGCCACACCCGCCCAACACCAGCCCGGCGCTACGCACTGGCCAGGCTGCGATCTAGACCTGGCCAGCCCGGCGCCCCACACTGCTCAGGCTGCGACACCCGCCCAACACCAGCCCGGCGTCCCGCACTGGTCAGGCTGCCACACCCGCCCAACACCAGCCCGGCGCCACGCACTGCTCAGGCTGCCACACCCGCCCAACACCAGCCCGGCGCCCCACACTGGTCAGGCTGCCACACCCGCCCAACACCAGCCCGGCGCCCCACACTGCTCAGGCTGCCACACCCGCCCAACACCAGCCCGGCGCCACGCACTGGCCAGGCTGCGATCTAGACCTGGCCAGCCCGGCGCCCCACACTGCTCAGGCTGCGACACCCGCCCAACACCAGCCCGGCGCCACGCACTGGCCAGGCTGCGATCTAGACCTGGCCAGCCCGGCGCCCCACACTGCTCAGGCTGCCACACCCGCCCAACACCAGCCCGGCGCCCCACACTGCTCAGGCTGCGACACCCGCCCAACACCAGCCCGGCGCCACGCACTGGCCAGGCTGCGATCTAGACCTGGCCAGCCCGGCGCCCCACACTGCTCAGGCTGCGACACCCGCCCAACACCAGCCCGGCGTCCCGCACTGGTCAGGCTGCGATCTAGACCTGGCCAGCCCGGCGCCCCACACTGCTCAGGCTGCCACACCCGCCCAACACCAGCCCGGCGCCCCACACTGCCCAGGCTGCCACACCCGCCCAACACCAGCCCGGCGTCCCGCACTAGTCAGGCTGCGATCTAGACCTGGCCAGCCCGGCGCCCCACACTGCTCAGGCTGCCACACCCTCCCAACACCAGCCCGGCGCCCGCACTGGTCAGGCTGCGACACCCACCCAACACCAGCCCGGCGCCCCACACTGCCCAGGCTGCGACCCACCTGTCCTGTGTCGGTGACCGCCAGACAGTGGAGGGCGCCCACGCCCACGTGGACCACCTTGTGCGCCCGCAGCGCCTCCACCTGGCTGGGCCGACGCACGTGCTGGTCTGTACCGTGGCCCAGCCGGTAGTAGTCGCCTTTACCCCAGGTCCACACCTGCGGCGGCCAAAGGGGAGTCGGGGGAAAGGCAGTGTGGAGGGTCAGAGAGTTGTACACTACTGGACGCCAATTGGTGATGGATCAATGGCACTAACTTGTAATAAAGCTTGCTTAAAGGCATAAAGTGCCGGGAATCAGTATACTGCAATCATGATAACTCTTTAGAAACTCAACCAATTACTAATGTACCAATCAGCGTACATCAACCAAGGCGATGACATGCCGCTCTGACTGGAGACACTGGAGACATGGTGATGACATGCCGCTCTGACTGGAGACACTGGAGACATGGTGATGACATGCCGCTCTGACTGGAGACACTGGAGACATGGTGATGACATGCTGCACCGCTCTGACATACTGACCAACTGACTGACCATCTTCCAGACTGACCTGTCCTGTTCTGGTGCGCGCCAGACTGAACTGGGCGCCACACTCCACCTGGCACACCTCCAGGCCGTTCAGCCGCTCCACGTTATGGGGGCCGGCACAGCCTTCACTGCCGCCGCGGCCTGGCGGAACGCAGACACCAGTTAAGTCATGCACGTCAAACAACGCGGAACAGCCCCAGCGGCAGACGGTCCAGCGTCCTTCCAACATCTGCGACGGACCGACCGCCGCGCTGACGTAGTATCAGCGGAAGCACACAGAAGTGACACCACAGTCTCCTCCTCACCGAGTTTGCCGAAGTCTCCGTCTCCCCAGGAGAACACGAGCCCCTTGTCGGTGAGCGCCAGAGTCTGTGCGTCCCGTGAGCCACAGGCCACCTGTACCACCCGGTGGCCCGAAAGCGTCTCCACCTACCGGACAAACCGGCAACTTCAGCTGCCGAGACTGGCCGGCAGAGCACCATCTCGCAAACCGATGACAGTCGCTGAATGGAACCATGACTAACGACGATGGGTACAACGACTGACAGTCTAGATAAAACAGCCATGTATGCTGGGTCCAAGTTTAATGGAATATGATGTCCAATCGATCAACATCCTACATTTCGTTTTAGCACCTGCCATTGTGAATATAAAAATGAGTCTTCTTCTCACCAGTTTGGGTGTGAGGTGCGTCTGTCCGTCGCCGTGTCCGAGCCGGCCGTATTCGCCCAGTCCCCAGGTGTAGAGCTGGCCGCAGCTGGTGATGGCTGCAGAGTGGGAGCTGCCGGCGCTGATGTCACGAATTCTCCGGGACCGCAGCGCCATCACCTGGCGCGGCTTAAAGCACGCCTGGCGCGAGCCGTGGCCCAGCTTACCGTCGTCGCCCTCACCCCACGAGAACACCTGCCGAGCAGATAGTAAGGGAGTGAGAGCCCTCACCCCACGAGAACACCTGCCGAGCAGATAGTAAGGGAGTGAGAGCCCTCACCCCACGAGAACACCTGCCGAGCAGATAGTAAGGGAGTGAGAGCCCTCACCCCACGAGAACACCTGCCGAGCAGATAGTAAGGGAGTGAGAGCCCTCACCCCACGAGAACACCTGCCGAGCAGATAGTAAGGGAGTGAGAGCCCTCACCCCACGAGAACACCTGCCGAGCAGATAGTAAGGGAGTGAGAGCCCTCACCCCACGAGAACACCTGCCGAGCAGATAGTAAGGGAGTGAGAGCCCTCACCCCACGAGAACACCTGTCGAGGAGGAGATAGTAAGGGAGTGAGAGCCCTCACCCCACGAGAACACCTGCCGAGCAGATAGTAAGGGAGTGAGAGCCCTCACCCCACGAGAACACCTGCCGAGCAGATAGTAAGGGAGTGAGAGCCCTCACCCCACGAGAACACCTGCCGAGCAGATAGTAAGGGAGTGAGAGCCCTCACCCCACGAGAACACCTGCCGAGCAGATAGTAAGGGAGTGAGAGCCCTCACCCCACGAGAACACCTGCCGAGCAGATAGTAAGGGAGTGAGAGCCCTCACCCCACGAGAACACCTGCCGAGCAGATAGTAAGGGAGTGAGAGCCCTCACCCCACGAGAACACCTGTCGAGGAGGAGATAGTAAGGGAGTGAGAGCCCTCACCCCACGAGAACACCTGCCGAGCAGATAGTAAGGGAGTGAGAGCCCTCACCCCACGAGAACACCTGCCGAGCAGATAGTAAGGGAGTGAGAGCCCTCACCCCACGAGAACACCTGCCGAGCAGATAGTAAGGGAGTGAGAGCCCTCACCCCACGAGAACACCTGCCGAGCAGATAGTAAGGGAGTGAGAGCCCTCACCCCACGAGAACACCTGCCGAGCAGATAGTAAGGGAGTGAGAGCCCTCACCCCACGAGAACACCTGCCGAGCAGATAGTAAGGGAGTGAGAGCCCTCACCCCACGAGAACACCTGCCGAGCAGATAGTAAGGGAGTGAGAGCCCTCACCCCACGAGAACACCTGTCGAGCAGATAGTAAGGGAGTGAGAGCCCTCACCCCACGAGAACACCTGCCGAGCAGATAGTAAGGGAGTGAGAGCCCTCACCCCACGAGAACACCTGCCGAGGAGATAGTAAGGGAGTGAGAGCCCTCACCCCACGAGAACACCTGCCGAGCAGATAGTAAGGGAGTGAGAGCCCTCACCCCACGAGAACACCTGCCGAGCAGATAGTAAGGGAGTGAGAGCCCTCACCCCACGAGAACACCTGCCGAGCAGATAGTAAGGGAGTGAGAGCCCTCACCCCACGAGAACACCTGCCGAGCAGATAGTAAGGGAGTGAGAGCCCTCACCCCACGAGAACACCTGCCGAGCAGATAGTAAGGGAGTGAGAGCCCTCACCCCACGAGAACACCTGCCGAGGAGATAGTAAGGGAGTGAGAGCCCTCACCCCACGAGAACACCTGTCGAGCAGATAGTAAGGGAGTGAGAGCCCTCACCCCACGAGAACACCTGCCGAGCAGATAGTAAGGGAGTGAGAGCCCTCACCCCACGAGAACACCTGCCGAGGAGATAGTAAGGGAGTGAGAGCCCTCACCCCACGAGAACACCTGCCGAGCAGATAGTAAGGGAGTGAGAGCCCTCACCCCACGAGAACACCTGCCGAGCAGATAGTAAGGGAGTGAGAGCCCTCACCCCACGAGAACACCTGCCGAGCAGATAGTAAGGGAGTGAGAGCCCTCACCCCACGAGAACACCTGCCGAGCAGATAGTAAGGGAGTGAGAGCCCTCACCCCACGAGAACACCTGCCGAGCAGATAGTAAGGGAGTGAGAGCCCTCACCCCACGAGAACACCTGCCGAGCAGATAGTAAGGGAGTGAGAGCCCTCACCCCACGAGAACACCTGCCGAGCAGATAGTAAGGGAGTGAGAGCCCTCACCCCACGAGAACACCTGCCGAGGAGATAGTAAGGGAGTGAGAGCCCTCACCCCACGAGAACACCTGCCGAGGAGATAGTAAGGGAGTGAGAGCCCTCACCCCACGAGAACACCTGCCGAGGAGATAGTAAGGGAGTGAGAGCCCTCACCCCACGAGAACACCTGCCGAGGAGATAGTAAGGGAGTGAGAGCCCTCACCCCACGAGAACACCTGCCGAGGAGATAGTAAGGGAGTGAGAGCCCTCACCCCACGAGAACACCTGCCGAGCAGATAGTAAGGGAGTGAGAGCCCTCACCCCACGAGAACACCTGCCGAGGAGATAGTAAGGGAGTGAGAGCCCTCACCCCACGAGAACACCTGCCGAGGAGATAGTAAGGGAGTGAGAGGCAATCCCCAGCTGACGAGGGTACCTGACAAACACAGACCACGAGAACACCTGCCGAGCAGATAGTAAGGGAGTGAGAGCCCTCACCCCACGAGAACACCTGCCGAGCAGATAGTAAGGGAGTGAGAGCCCTCACCCCACGAGAACACCTGCCGAGCAGATAGTAAGGGAGTGAGAGCCCTCACCCCACGAGAACACCTGCCGAGCAGATAGTAAGGGAGTGAGAGCCCTCACCCCACGAGAACACCTGCCGAGCAGATAGTAAGGGAGTGAGAGCCCTCACCCCACGAGAACACCTGCCGAGGAGGAGATAGTAAGGGAGTGAGAGCCCTCACCCCACGAGAACACCTGCCGAGCAGATAGTAAGGGAGTGAGAGCCCTCACCCCACGAGAACACCTGCCGAGCAGATAGTAAGGGAGTGAGAGCCCTCACCCCACGAGAACACCTGCCGAGCAGATAGTAAGGGAGTGAGAGCCCTCACCCCACGAGAACACCTGCCGAGGAGGAGATAGTAAGGGAGTGAGAGCCCTCACCCCACGAGAACACCTGCCGAGCAGATAGTAAGGGAGTGAGAGCCCTCACCCCACGAGAACACCTGCCGAGGAGGAGATAGTAAGGGAGTGAGAGCCCTCACCCCACGAGAACACCTGCCGAGGAGATAGTAAGGGAGTGAGAGCCCTCACCCCACGAGAACACCTGCCGAGCAGATAGTAAGGGAGTGAGAGCCCTCACCCCACGAGAACACCTGCCGAGCAGATAGTAAGGGAGTGAGAGCCCTCACCCCACGAGAACACCTGCCGAGCAGATAGTAAGGGAGTGAGAGCCCTCACCCCACGAGAACACCTGCCGAGCAGATAGTAAGGGAGTGAGAGCCCTCACCCCACGAGAACACCTGCCGAGGAGGAGATAGTAAGGGAGTGAGAGCCCTCACCCCACGAGAACACCTGCCGAGCAGATAGTAAGGGAGTGAGAGCCCTCACCCCACGAGAACACCTGCCGAGGAGGAGATAGTAAAGGAGTGAGAGCCCTCACCCCACGAGAACACCTGCCGAGGAGATAGTAAGGGAGTGAGAGGCAATCCCCAGCTGACGAGGGTACCTGACAAACACAGACCACGAGAACACCTGCCGAGGATATAGTAAGGCAGTGAGAGGCAATCCCCAGCTGACGAGGGTACCTGACAAACACAGACCACGAGAACACCTGCCGAGCAGATAGTAAGGCAGTGAGAGGCAATCCCCAGCTGACGAGGGTACCTGACAAACACAGACCACGAGAACACCTGCCGAGCAGATAGTAAGGCAGTGAGAGGCAATCCCCAGCTGACGAGGGTACCTGACAAACACAGACCACGAGAACACCTGCCGAGGAGATAGTAAGGGAGTGAGAGGTAATCCCCAGCTGACGAGGGTACCTGACAAACACAGACCACGAGAACACCTGCCGAGCAGATAGTAAGGCAGTGAGAGGTAATCCCCAGCTGACGAGGGTACCTGACAAACACAGACCACGAGAACACCTGCCGAGGAGATAGTAAGGCAGTGAGAGGCAATCCCTAGCTGACGAGGGTACCTGACAAACACAGACCACGAGAACACCTGCCGAGGAGATAGTAAGGGAGTGAGAGGCAATCCCCAGCTGACGAGGGTCCCTGACAAACACAGACCACGAGAACACCTGCCGAGCAGATAGTAAGGCAGTGAGAGGCAATCCCCAGCTGACGAGGGTACCTGACAAACACAGACCACGAGAACACCTGCCGAGGATATACTAAGGCAGTGAGAGGCAATCCCCAGCTGACGAGGGTACCTGACAAACACAGACCACGAGAACACCTGCCGAGCAGATAGTAAGGCAGTGAGAGGCAATCCCCAGCTGACGAGGGTACCTGACAAACACAGACCACGAGAACACCTGCCGAGCAGATAGTAAGGGAGTGAGAGGTAATCCCCAGCTGACGAGGGTACCTGACAAACACAGACCACGAGAACACCTGCCGAGCAGATAGTAAGGGAGTGAGAGGCAATCCCCAGCTGACGAGGGTACCTGACAAACACAGACCACGAGAACACCTGCCGAGCAGATAGTAAGGCAGTGAGAGGCAATCCCTAGCTGACGAGGGTACCTGACAAACACAGACCACGAAAACACCTGCCGAGGAGGAGATAGTAAGGGAGTGAGAGGCAATCCCGAGCTGACGAGGGTACCTGCCAAACACAGCAGTCACGTAAAGCTGATGATCACAGCGCCATGGCCAAAAGACACGATGTGTCGGTATCATTTAAACACGTTATGAGTGGGATGAACAATACTTCATCATCTGATTCCCACGTTACCATAACGAGCAAACGCGCACGATTTTCGAAACAGCACAGAATATGGACGAACTGAACAAGTACATCAGAGTAGCAGCAATAGCGGCGGCGGCGGCTCTCACCTTGCCATCAGCGGTGAGGGCGAGCGCGTGACGTCCTCCCGAGTTGACCGCCACCTTCTTCACCACGTACTGGCTGAGGGTGGTCAGCTGTCGAGGGCTGCTGGTGATGATGCAGTGGCCCAGGCCCAGTCGGCCGTTCTTACCCTCACCACACGCGTACACCTGGAGATTGACACAGACGGACACATTCGGATGACGCGGGCATCTCTAAACACAGCAGGTGTGCGCCTGCCACAAACACGGACACAGGCAGAGATGGTACAGCGATCCAGACTCAGTCAAAGGGCCCTCACACCGCCGCTCCCACAGACAGCCCTTGGTCCCGCTCAGTTTCCCCGCACATCTCACCACGTCAAGCCACCCTCCAACACCACCTTTCCGGCCACCGAGTCATCTTAGTCCCTCTGAACTCCAACAAGCTTCCCTGACATCCGATAAACACCCTGGCGTCGAGACTATCTAAACACCCAGTGGCTGTTATCTTCTATCTCCCAGCAGTAGGTCTGACCCCTAACGTACCGCTGCCTCGACCCGGCAGCTCCCAACAATCTCGGCATCGTGCAGACCCAAACACTCTCCCGTGCCGCCACCCCAAACCCAGCTCCCAGCCATCCCGCACCACCAACACCCCAGACCGCTCTGCCGCGGACGGCGGCCGGACCAACACCCTCCCGTGCCGCCACCCCACACCGCTCTGCCGCGGACGGCGGCCGGACCAACATCCTCCCGTGCCGCCACCCCACACCGCTCTGCCGCGGGCGGCGGCCGGACCAACACCCTCCTGTGCCGCCACCCCACACCGCTCTGCCGCGGACGGCGGCCGGACCAACATCCTCCCGTGCCGCCACCCCACACCGCTCTGCCGCGGGCGGCGGCCGGACCAACACCCTCCTGTGCCGCCACCCCAGCCCCAGCTCCCAGCCATCCCAGACCGCTCTGCCGCGGCCGCACGCACTCTGCCGTCCTGTGACACGATCAAGGTGCACTTGCTGCCGCCGGCGATCTGCGCCGGCTGTAGGCGGCTGAGCGCGTCAGACGGCACCGGCAGCTTGATCTTGGAGCCCTTCATGCCGCCTAACTGGTCCTTGTCGTTAAGGCCCCAGACGAAGACGCGGCTGCGCAGGCCGGCCGCCACGCCGCCGCTGTTGCCGCCGCTGCCGAGCGAGGGGCGACACAGGTAACCGGACTCGGCGTCCTGAGGGAGACGGCCGAGTCGTTAGAAGGCGGCTCGGAGTGTGAACTGCGTCACTGCGGGGTGGCAGCTGACCGGCAGGACACAGTGGTGAGCACGGCTTTGGTGGCATGGCAGGACAGCGACTGGCTCAAAAGTACATCCATTTTAACAACACAAATACCACCACGCGTGTACATACAACGGTATGGGGGGCATTACATATCCAAGTAGCTCACACCATGAGAAACGGTCCCGCCAGACCGTCCGCGCCGTCTCCGTCTCCGCTCGGCGCGCTCACCTCCTCCCCGTCGCTGGCCAGGAATTGGACCCCGGCGGCGCCGGCGGCCGGCTCCTCGGCGGCCAGCTGCCGGCCCAGCACCCGCAGCGCGTGCACTCGGCAGTCAATGCCGCCCTCCCGGCACTCCCGCACGGCCATCTCGATGTACTGGTGGTACTGCGGGCAGACGGACAGCTAGGTCACGCCACGCACAGACACAGCCAACTGGTCCTCACGGCCGCAGCCGTCCACACTTTGACGGCCATGCAGCGATGAGAGGACACATGATGATGATGATGACGATGATGACGATGATGACGATGATGCGACCGCTGAGGTGATGTGGCGCATGAGAGGGCAAATAATGCAGAGTGTGAGCACGTCATACGGTTTGAATCTGAAATTACACGAGTCACAAGCTCACATGACACAAGACGTGACGCCAAATGGACAGCTATACGCAGCCGTAACATTATCTGTGAAACGAGTCCGTTGGCTGCCAGCAGCATACCAATCATGTCTGACTCGCGAATACGGCGACGTACCTCAGTGACGTCATAGAGCAGGGTGACCCAGGTCTCGTCTGGCGCCACGGTGACCACGGCCAGCTGTCGGAGGGCGGTCAGCTGGGGGCCGGCCGACACCACCAGCAGATAGGGCATGTAGGAGCCATCAATGGGCGAGCAGAGCAGCTGGAGACGGCGCACCGCCACACCGGGCTGCATCTCCAGACGGATCCAGTGCTGAAACACGGGGCAGGGCAGTCAACAGTACAGTTACAGCAGAGCAGCTGGAGACGGCGCACCGCCACACCGGGCTGCATCTCCAGGCGGATCCAGTGCTGAAACACGGCGCAGGGCAGTCAACAGTACAGTTACAGCAGAGCAGCTGGAGACGGCGCACCGCCACACCGGGCTGCATCTCCAGACGGATCCAGTGCTGAAACACGGGGCAGGGCAGTCAACAGTACAGTTACAGCAGAGCAGCTGGAGACGGCGCACCGCCACACCGGGCTGCATCTCCAGACGGATCCAGTGCTGAAACACGGGGCAGGGCAGTCAACAGTACAGTTACAGCAGAGCAGCTGGAGACGGCGCACCGCCACACCGGGCTGCATCTCCAGACGGATCCAGTGCTGAAACACGGGGCAGGGCAGTCAACAGTACAGTTACAGCACAGCAGCCTGGAGACGGCGCACCGCCACACCGGGCTGCATCTCCAGACGGATCCAGTGCTGAAACACGGGGCAGGGCAGTCAACAGTACAGTTACAGCAGAGCAGCTGGAGACGGCGCACCGCCACACCGGGCTGCATCTCCAGACGGATCCAGTGCTGAAACACGGGGCAGGGCAGTCAACAGTACAGTTACAGCACAGCAGCCTGGAGACGGCGCACCGCCACACCGGGCTGCATCTCCAGACGGATCCAGTGCTGAAACACGGGGCAGGGCAGTCAACAGTACAGTTACAGCACAGCAGCCTGGAGACGGCGCACCGCCACACCGGGCTGCATCTCCAGACGGATCCAGTGCTGCAACACGGGGCAGGGCAGTCAACAGTACAGTTACAGCACAGCAGCCTGGAGACGCGCACCGCCACACCGGGCTGCATCTCCAGACGGATCCAGTGCTGAAACACGGCGCAGGGCAGTCAACAGTACAGTTACAGCACAGCAGCCTGGAGACGGCGCACCGCCACACCGGGCTGCATTTCCAGACGGATCCAGTGCTGCAACACGGCGCAGGGCAGTCAACAGTACAGTTACAGCAGAGCAGCCTGGAGACGGCGCACCGCCACACCGGGCTGCATTTCCAGACGGATCCAGTGCTGAAACACGGGGCAGGGCAGTCAACAGTACAGTTACAGTACAGCAGCCTGGAGACGGCGCACCGCCACACCGGGCTGCATCTCCAGACGGATCCAGTGCTGCAACACGGGGCAGGGCAGTCAACAGTACAGTTACAGCACAGCAGCCTGGAGACGCGCACCGCCACACCGGGCTGCATCTCCAGACGGATCCAGTGCTGCAACACGGGGCAGGGCAGTCAACAGTACAGTTACAGCAGAGCAGCTGGAGACGGCGCACCGCCACACCGGGCTGCATCTCCAGACGGATCCAGTGCTGAAACACGGGGCAGGGCAGTCAACAGTACAGTTACAGCACAGCAGCCTGGAGACGGCGCACCGCCACACCGGGCTGCATCTCCAGACGGATCCAGTGCTGAAACACGGGGCAGGGCAGTCAACAGTACAGTTACAGCAGAGCAGCTGGAGACGGCGCACCGCCACACCGGGCTGCATCTCCAGACGGATCCAGTGCTGAAACACGGGGCAGGGCAGTCAACAGTACAGTTACAGCACAGCAGCCTGGAGACGGCGCACCGCCACACCGGGCTGCATCTCCAGACGGATCCAGTGCTGAAACACGGGGCAGGGCAGTCAACAGTACAGTTACAGCACAGCAGCCTGGAGACGGCGCACCGCCACACCGGGCTGCATCTCCAGACGGATCCAGTGCTGCAACACGGGGCAGGGCAGTCAACAGTACAGTTACAGCACAGCAGCCTGGAGACGCGCACCGCCACACCGGGCTGCATCTCCAGACGGATCCAGTGCTGAAACACGGCGCAGGGCAGTCAACAGTACAGTTACAGCACAGCAGCCTGGAGACGGCGCACCGCCACACCGGGCTGCATTTCCAGACGGATCCAGTGCTGCAACACGGCGCAGGGCAGTCAACAGTACAGTTACAGCAGAGCAGCCTGGAGACGGCGCACCGCCACACCGGGCTGCATTTCCAGACGGATCCAGTGCTGAAACACGGGGCAGGGCAGTCAACAGTACAGTTACAGTACAGCAGCCTGGAGACGGCGCACCGCCACACCGGGCTGCATCTCCAGACGGATCCAGTGCTGCAACACGGGGCAGGGCAGTCAACAGTACAGTTACAGCACAGCAGCCTGGAGACGCGCACCGCCACACCGGGCTGCATCTCCAGACGGATCCAGTGCTGCAACACGGGGCAGGGCAGTCAACAGTACAGTTACAGCAGAGCAGCTGGAGACGGCGCACCGCCACACCGGGCTGCATCTCCAGACGGATCCAGTGCTGCAACACGGGGCAGGGCAGTCAACAGTACAGTTACAGCACAGCAGCCTGGAGACGGCGCACCGCCACACCGGGCTGCATCTCCAGACGGATCCAGTGCTGCAACACGGCGCAGCAACGATTCATCAACCCATCGCAATATGGTTCACTCGAAAACAACACCGTCTAACTATCTTTCAAAAACTTACTCATTGAATGCACATCTGAATGAGCCGACAGATATTTGCCACTCCACCACACACAAGACCCTCGACAGTGCCGTCGCCGCACCCGGCTCGAATCGTCCTGTCGCATTTCTCCCGCTCCTCTGCCCACCCTGCTCACCTTGCCTCGCGTACCGCAGCTCTGCCAGAAGCCGCTGACATCCTCCGCCAATCTGTCCGCGCAGCCCTCCAGACTGGAGACGGACAGACCCCTGACACACCGTCTGAACTCGGACACCAGGCCGTCCACAGCCGGGGAGCCGGGCTGGCCGCCGCCGGCCGCCGCCGTCCGCCGCCAGCGGCCCGGCCGCCCGGCCGACGCCGGTGCCCCGCCCGGCTCCAGAACACGGCTGAAGCTGTGCCGGTGGTCGCGAGATGTCTTGAAGCAGCTCTCACACAGGTCCCAGCGGTCGCAGATCTTGCAGATGTAGCGCGGCCCTACGGTGACGAGACGGACGCGGATTCACAATGACGGAGCAGTCGGATCGCTTCACATGGAAGAGGAAGCGACAACTGACAGCTCACCACGGACATACTGAACGGACACGAACAGCGTTCACTCACACAGGACGCACAGCGTTCACTCGCACAGGAGACTCACAGCGTTCACTCGCACAGGAGACACACAGCGTTCACTCGCACAGGACTCACAGCGTTCACTCACACAGGACGCACAGCGTTCACTCGCACAGGACGCACAGCGTTCACTCGCACAGGACTCACAGAGTTCACTCGCACAGGAGACACACAGCGTTCACTCGCACAGGAGACACACAGCGTTCACTCACACAGGAGACACACAGCGTTCACTCGCACAGGACGCACAGCGTTCACTCGCACAGGAGACACACAACTTTCACTCACACAGGACGCACAGCGTGCACTCGCACAGGAGACACACAGCGTTCACTCACACAGGAGACACACAGCGTTCACTCGCACAGGACGCACAGCGTTCACTCGCACAGGAGACACACAGCGTTCACTCGCACAGGACTCACAGCGTTCACTCGCACAGGACGCACAGCGTTCACTCGCACAGGAGACACACAGCGTTCACTCGCACAGGAGACACACAGCGTTCACTCGCACAGGACGAACAGCGTTCACTCGCACAGGAGACACAGCGTTCACTCGCACAGGAGACACACAGCGTTCACTCGCACATGAGACACACAGCGTTCACTCACACAGGACGCACAGCGTTCACTCGCACATGAGACACAGCGTTCACTCGCACAGGACGCACAGCGTTCACTCGCACAGGAGACACACAGCGTTCACTCGCACAGGACGCACAGTGTTCACTCGCACAGGAGACACACAGCGTTCACTTGCACAGGACGCACAGCGTTCACTCGCACAGGAGACACACATCGTTCACTCGCACAGGACGCACAGCGTTCACTCGCACAGGAGACACAGCGTTCACTCGCACAGGAGACTCACAGCGTTCACTCGCACAGGAGACTCACAGCGTTCACTCGCACAGGACGCACAGCGTTCACTCACACAGGAGACACACAGCGTTCACTCGCACAGGAGACTCACAGCGTTCACTCGCACAGGAGACACACAGCGTTCACTCGCACAGGACGCACAGCGTTCACTCGCACAGGACGCACAGCGTTCACTCGCACAGGAGACTCACAGCGTTCACTCGCACAGGAGACTCACAGCGTTCACTCGCACAGGACGCACAGCGTTCACTCGCACAGGACGCACAGCGTTCACTCGCACAGGACGCACAGCGTTCACTCGCACAGGAGACTCACAGCGTTCACTCGCACAGGAGACGCACAGCGTTCACTCGCACAGGAGACACAGCGTTCACTCGCACAGGAGACACACAGCGTTCACTCGCACAGGACGCACAGCGTTCACTCGCACAGGACGCACAGCGTTCACTCGCACAGAAGACTCACAGCGTTCACTCGCACAGGAGACTCACAGCGTTCACTCGCACAGGAGACTCACAGCGTTCACTCGCACAGGACGCACAGCGTTCACTCGCACAGGAGACACACAGCGTTCACTCGCACAGGAGACACACAGCGTTCACTCGCACAGGACGCACAGCGTTCACTCGCACAGGACGCACAGCGTTCACTCGCACAGGAGACACACAGCGTTCACTCGCACAGGACTCACAGCGTTCACTCGCACAGGACGCACAGAGTTCACTCGCACAAGAGACACACAGCGTTCACTCGCACAGGACTCACAGCGTTCACTCGCACAGGACGCACAGTGTTCACTCGCACAGGAGACACACAGCGTTCACTCGCACAGGAGACACACAGCGTCCACTCGCACAGGACGCACAGCGTTCACTCGCACAGGACGCACAGCGTTCACTCGTACAGGAGACTCACAGCGTTCACTCGCACAGGAGACTCACAGCGTTCACTCGCACAGGAGACACACAGCGTTCACTCGCACAGGACGCACAGCGTTCACTCGCACAGGAGACACACAGCGTTCACTCGCACAGGACGCACAGCGTTCACTCGCACAGGAGACTCACAGCGTTCACTCGCACAGGACTCACAGCGTTCACTCGCACAGGACGCACAGCGTTCACTCGCACAGGAGACACACAGCGTTCACTCACACAGGAGACACACAGCGTTCACTCACACAGGACGCACAGCGTTCACTCGCACAGGACGCACACAGCGCTCACTCGCACAGGAGACTCACAGCGTTCACTCGCACAGGACGCACAGCGTTCACTCGCACAGGACACACAGCGTTCACTCACACAGGAGACTCACAGCGTTCACTCGCACAGGACGAACAGCGTTCACTCGTACAGGAGACACAGGACACAAACACAAACGTTTAGTAATTATTTTTGAACTCCCACAGCTTTATCCACACACTAGTCAGCGTGGCAAACACCCTTGACGAAAGTAATGGCGAGTTTCTGCACCAAAGGGACACATAAACCCAACATCACTGTCAAACACCAACAGTCACCCACAGTTCAAGAGTTTCCCCTCCCTCATCACCACCCTGACCTCCTCCCCTCCCCCCTCTCCGTATCGATGATGGGCGCGGCGGCACAGACGGCACAGCTGACCCCTGGGTGACTGGTGGGCACCTGCGCTATCTCCCCTCTATCTCCCCCTCCCCTCCCCTCCCACACACACAGACCACGTACCGATGATGGGCGCGGCGGCACAAACGGCACAGCTGACCCCTGGGTGGCTGGTGGGCACCTGCTCGATCTCCGTCAGCAGGCCGGTCCAGTTGCTCTGCTGCGGGAAGTCTATGGTGACGTCACGCCCGTTACTGCTGATGCCTGTCGGGCAGGGGGGAGCGGGGATGCGTCAGTTCGGTCCGCTCTGACGCGGCACAGCTGATACCTGTCGGGCAGGGGGGAGCGGGGATGCGTCAGTTCGGTCCGCTCTGACGCCGCACAAACAGCCGGGAGAGCAGCTGGGAGCTGCGTGACGTCTGAGGTTGTTCGTTGTGACCGGCCACAAAGTCAAACAACCACCAAACACTGCTCACACTGCAATGCAAATATCTATCCCATCAAAATGAGCTTCCTACCGCATTCGAATCCCACGTAATAGTACCCGATTGCTGCTCCCTGCACAGCCCGGCGCTGCCTGGCTGCCACCGCCGACGTGTCTGTACCCGCCTCCCCGCGGCGCCTCACCTGTCACCATGTCGACACTGCGGCGCCTCACCTGTCACCATGCCGGCGCCTCACCTGTCACCATGCCGACACCGCGGCGCCTCACCTGTCACCATGCCGACACTGCGGCGCCTCACCTGTCACCATGCCGACACTGCGGCACCTCACCTGTCACCATGCCGACACTGCGGTGCGTCACAGAGCCCCACTTGTACTTGGGCGTGTGCACCGAGGGCTTCACGCGCACCCGGTCGCCGACACGCACGTGCGTGGTGGCGGCGACCACGCCGGAGACGCCCAGCAGCTCCACGTGGATGTAGCGCACCCAGTAGGTGCCCACCTTACGCTGCCAGTTCACCTGGGGGTGAGTGGCGCGGGCCAGTCAGACGGGGGGGGGGGGGGGGAGAGGTGCCCACCTTACGCTGCCAGTTCACCTGGGGGTGAGTGGCGCGGGGCCAGTCAGACGGGGGGGGGGGGGGGAGGTGCCCACCTTACGCTGCCAGTTCACCTGGGGGTGAGTGGCGCGGGGCCAGTCAGACGGGGGAGAGGTGCCCATCTTACGCTGCCAGTTCACCTGGGGATGAGTGGCGCGGGGCCAGTCAGACGGGGGGGGGGGGGGGGGGAGAGAGAGAGAGAGAGATGCCCACCTTACGCTGCCAGTTCACCTGGGGGTGAGTGGCGCGGGCCAGTCAGACGGGAGAGAGGTGCCCACCTTACGCTGCCAGTTCACCTGGGGGTGAGTGGCGCGGGCCAGCCAGACGGGGGCG
This sequence comes from Chirona hameri, assembly GCA_036785665.1. Classification (NCBI taxonomy): domain Eukaryota; kingdom Metazoa; phylum Arthropoda; class Thecostraca; order Balanomorpha; family Balanidae; genus Chirona; species Chirona hameri. The sequence continues at coordinate 23,024 of JAXIVJ010002916.1, forward strand.
GGGAGAGAGGTGCCCACCTTACGCTGCCAGTTCACCTGGGGTTGAGTGGCGCGGGGCCAGTCAGACGGGGGGGGGGAGAGGTGCCCACTTTACGCTGCCAGTTCACCTGGGGGTGAGTGGCGCGGGCCAGTCAGACGGGGCGAGAGGTGCCCATCTTACGCTGCCAGTTCACCTGGGGGGTAAGTGGCGCGGGGCCAGTCAGACGGGGGCGGGGGAGAGAGGTGCCCACCTTACGCTGCCAGTTCACCTGGGGGTGAGTGGCGCGGGGCCAGTCAGACGGGGGCGGGGGAGAGAGGTGCCCACCTTACGCTGCCAGTGCACCTGGGGGTGAGTGGCGCGGGGCCAGTCAGACGGGGGCGGGGGAGAAAGGTGCCCACCTTACGCTGCCAGTTCACCTGGGGGTGAGTGGCGCGGGACCAGTCAGACGGGGGCGGGGGAGAGAGGTGCCCACCTTACGCTGCCAGTTCACCTGGGGGTGAGTGGCGCGGGGCCAGTCAGACGGGGGGGGGGGGGGGGGGGAGAGGTGCCCACCTTACGCTGCCAGTTCACCTGGGGGTGAGTGGCGCGGGCCAGTCAGACGGGGGGGGGGGGGGAGGTGCCCACCTTACGCCGCCAGTTCACCTGGGGGTGAGTGGCGCGGGGCCAGTCAGACGGGGGAGAGGTGCCCATCGTACGCTGCCAGTTCACCTGGGGGTGAGTGGCGCGGGGCCAGTCAGACGGGGAGAGGTAGGGTCGGGTCAGACGAGGCTAGGTCATGTAGGTCACACTGCGAGATCATCAAAAGCAGACGGGACTGGGTCACGTGGTTTCCTTGGAATAGCGGCACGCGTCCCACCAAAAAGGTTAAATTTATCAATGTAATTGCCCCGCGCTTCAGAACACCTTTCAGACACGCTCGATGATAATACAACACCCAGTCAATCCATATACAACCCACAACCAAACAGACCATATACACCCCACAACCAAACAGACCATATACAACCCACAACCAAACAGATCATATACAACCCACAACCAAACAGATCATATACAACCCACAACCAAACAGACCATATACAACCCACAACCAAACAGACAGACCATATACAACCCACAACCAAACAGACCATATACACCCCACAACCAAACAGACCATATACAACCCACAACCAAACAGACCATATAAAACCCACAACCAAACAGACCATATACACCCCACAACCAAACAGACCATATACAACCCACAACCAAACAGATCATATACAACCCACAACCAAACAGACCATATAAAACCCACAACCAAACAGACAGACCATATACAACCCACAACCAAACAGACCATATACAACCCACAACCAAACAGACCATATAAAACCCACAACCAAACAGACCATATACACCCCACAACCAAACAGACCATATACAACCCACAACCAAACAGATCATATACAACCCACAACCAAACAGACCATATAAAACCCACAACCAAACAGACAGACCATATACAACCCACAACCAAACAGACCATATACAACCCACAACCAAACAGACCATATAAAACCCACAACCAAACAGATCATATACAACCCACAACCAAACAGACCATATAAAACCCACAACCAAACAGACCATATAAAACCCACAACCAAACAGACCATATACAACCCACAACCAAACAGACCATATACAACCCACAACCAAACTGACCATATACAACCCACAACCAAACAGACAGACCATATACAACCCACAACCAAACAGACCATATACACCCCACAACCAAACAGACCATATACAACCCACAACCAAACAGACCATATAAAACCCACAACCAAACAGACCATACACAACCCACAAGCGAACAGACCATATACACCCCACAACCAAACAGACCATATACACCCCACAACCAAACAGACCATATACAACCCACAACCAAACAGACCATATAAAACCCACAACCAAACAGATCATATACAACCCACAACCAAACAGACCATATACAACCCACAACCAAACTGACCATATACAACCCACAACCAAACAGACAGACCATATACAACCCACAACCAAACAGACCATATACACCCCACAACCAAACAGACTATATACACCCCACAACCGAACAGACCATATACAACCCACAACCAAACAGACTATATACAACCCACAACCAAACAGACCATATACAACCCACAACCAAACAGACCATATACAAGCCACAACCAAACAGACCATTTACAACCCACAACCAAACAGACCATATACAAGCCACAACCAAACAGACCATATACAACCCACAACCAAACAGACCATATAAAACCCACAACCAAACAGATCATATACAACCCACAACCAAACAGACCATATAAAACCCACAACCAAACAGATCATATACAACCCACAACCAAACAGACCATATAAAACCCACAACCAAACAGACCATATAAAACCCACAACCAAACAGATCATATACAACCCACAACCAAACAGACCATATACAACCCACAACCAAACAGACCATATAAAACCCACAACCAAACAGATCATATACAACCCACAACCAAACAGACCATATACAACCCACAACCAAACTGACCATATACAACCCACAACCAAACAGACAGACCATATACAACCCACAACCAAACAGACCATATACACCCCACAACCAAACAGACTATATACACCCCACAACCGAACAGACCATATACAACCCACAACCAAACAGACTATATACAACCCACAACCAAACAGACCATATACAACCCACAACCAAACAGACCATATACAAGCCACAACCAAACAGACCATTTACAACCCACAACCAAACAGACCATATACAAGCCACAACCAAACAGACCATATACAACCCACAACCAAACAGACAGACCATATACAACCCACAACCAAACAGACCATATACAACCCACAACCAAACAGACCATATACACCCCACAACCAAACAGACCATATACAACCCACAACCAAACAGACCATATACAACCCACAACCAAACATGCCATATACAACCCACAACCAAACAGACCATATACACCCCACAACCAAACAGACCATATACAACCCACAACCAAACAGACCATATACAACCCACAATCGAACAGACCATATACAACCCACAACCAAACAGACCATATACAACCCACAACCAAACAGACCATATACACCCCACAACCAAACAGACCATATACACCCCACAACCAAACAGACCATATACAACCCACAACCAAACAGACCATATACAACCCACAACCAAACAGACCATATACAACCCACAACCAAACAAACCATACACAACCCACAAGCGAACAGACCATACACAACCCACAACCAAACATACCATATACACCCCACAGCCAAACAGACCATATACAACCCACAACCAAACAGACCATATACACCCCACAACCGAACAGACCATATACACCCCACAACCAAACAGACCATATACAACCCACAACCAAACAGACCATATACACCCCACAACCAAACAAACAGACCATATACACCCCACAACCAAGCAGACCATATACACCCCACAACCAAACAGACCATATACAACCCACAACCAAACAGACCATATACAACCCACAACCAAACAGACCATATACAACCCACAACCGAACAGATAATATACAACCCACAACCAAACAGACCATACACAACCCACAACCAAACAGACCATATACAACCCACAACCAAACAGACCATATACTATACACCCCACAACCAAACAGACCATATACACCCCACAACCAAACAGACCATATACAACCCACAACCAAACAGACCATATACATCCCACAACCAAACAGACCATATACACCCCACAACCAAACAGACCATATACACCCCACAACCAAACAGACCAAATACACCCCACAGACAAACAGACCATATACAACCCACAACCAAACAGACCATATACACTCCACAAACAAACAGACCATATACACCCCACAAACAAACAGACCATATACAACCCACAACCAAACAAACCATACACAACCCACAACCAAACAGACCATATACAACCCACAGCCAAACAGACCATATACACCCCACAGACAAACAGACCATATACACCCCACAAACAAACAGACCATATACACCCCACAGCCAAACAGACCATATACAACCCACAACCAAACAGACCATATACACCCCACAACCAAACAGACCATATACACCCCACAACCAAACAGACCATATACAACCCACAACCAAACAGACAGACCATATACAACCCACAACCAAACAAACCATATACACCCCACAACCAAACAGATCATATACAACCCACAACCAAACAGACCATATACACCCCACAACCAAACAGACCATATACAACCCACAACCAAACAGACCATATACACCCCACAACCAAACAGACCATACACAACCCACAACCAAACAGACCATATACACCCCACAACCAAACAGACCATATACACCCCACAACCAAACAGACCATACACAACCCACAACCAAACAGACCATATACACCCCACAACCAAACAGACCATATACACCCCACAACCAAACAGACCATATACAACCCACAACCAAACAGACCATATACAACCCACAACCAAACAGACCATATACAACCCACAACCAAACAGACCATATACACCCCACAACCAAACAGACCATATACACCCCTCAACCAAACAGACCATATACACCGCACAAACAAACAGACCATATACAACCCACAACCAAACAGACCATATACACCCCACAGACAAACAGACCAAATACAACCCACAACCAAACAGACCATATACACCCCACAACCAAACAGATCATATACACCCCACAACCAAACAGACCATATACACCCCACAACCAAACAGACCCTATACAAGCCACAACCAAACAGACCATATACACCCCATAACCAAACAGACAGACCATATACACCCCACAACCAAACAGACCATATACACCCCACAACCAAACAGACCATATACAACCCACAACCAAACAGACAGACCATATACAACCCACAACCAAACAGACCATATACAACCCACAACCAAACAGACAGACCATATACAACCCACAACCAAACAGACCATATACAACCCACAACCAAACAGACCATATACAACCCACAACCAAACAGACAGACCATATACACCCCACAACCAAACAGACCATACACAACCCAAAACCAAACAGACCATATACACCCCACAAACAAACAGACCATACACAACCCAAAACCAAACAGACTATATACACCCCACAAACAAACAGACCATATACACCCCACAAACAAACAGACCATATACACCCCACAACCAAACAGACCATATACAACCCACAACCAAACAGACCATATACAACCCACAACCAAACAGACCATATACAACCCACAACCAAACAGACCATATACAACCCACAACCAAACAGACCATACACAACCCAAAACCAAACAGACTATATACACCCCACAAACAAACAGACCATATACACCCCACAACCAAACAGACCATATACACCCCACAAACAAACAGACCATATACACCCCACAACCAAACAGACCATATACAACCCACAACCAAACAGACCATATACAACCCACAACCAAACAGACCATACACAACCCAAAACCAAACAGACTATATACACCCCACAAACAAACAGACCATATACACCCCACAACCAAACAGACCATATACACCCCACAAACAAACAGACCATATACACCCCACAGACAAACAGACCATATACAACCCACAACCAAACAGACCATATACACCCCACAACCAAACAGACCATATACACCCCACAACCAAACAGACCATATACACCCCACAAACAAACAGACAACCCCGCCTCCCTCCGCACGGAACCGGCGACTCGCCAGTTCCCACCTGGACATTGAGATCGTGCAGTCCGTCCCTGTCCAGTTTGACCACGGTACCGACGTCTCCCTCGTGCACCTCCTCGTAGGAGCGGCAGCAGCGCACGGTCAGACCGACGGCGATGTGACTTCGCACGTACAGCGCGTAGTCGTCGTTGGAGGCGAACTGGTGCCGCCGCCGGAACGCCTCGCCCGCGCCAGCCTGCCACAGGGGAAGAGGGGGGGGGGGGGGGGGGCACACGTCGCGGAGGTAAGGGGGGAGTGAGCCAGACCTGTTTAATAATGGGATGGCCCGATGACGGCTATGAGCGAGTGACCTCAGTAGAGAAATGTTAGCACGAGGCGGATATGAAAACCACGCTGAAAAGCTACAAACATTGCTCCAGTCACAAAATCAACTCTGCTTCTCAAAACATTAGATTCAGCTTCCTTCTTAACATCTAACCATACACTACACTTCAACCTACCACTGTGCATGTTTGCCACAACGAATACCGTCCAACGCCGTGATTGGTGCCAACAGAGGACGTTGGCGACCCCAGCACCACCAGGCATATGCGACTGACCTGCGCCGTGGGCTGGTACCCAGTGGCGCCGGCCGCCGCCGACTCGGACAGGCTGCTGGCCGTCAGCTCGTCCTCCTCCTCCTCGTCGTCCTCGTCCTCGTACTCTCCATCCTCGTGCTTCTCCTCCGAGGACACCGAGCTGTCGTCTGAGTCGGAGCTCGAGGCCGCCGGCTGGTGTTCTAGCAGCCAGGCCACCACAGACTCGGCGCTCGGCGCGCCATCTGTCGACCCAGGATACGAGTTATGACCAGGCCGCCCGCCGCTGACGCCATCACAAGCAATGACGTCCAACGCAATTCAGCTTCAATATCAAGCCAGATGCCCACTCATTATTTTCGTGGATGGTAACCCAACAAAAGTCGAAATGTCACCAGCGTAACACATATCTTATACCCTAAATGGAGACAGACCTGCAGCAATCAAACCCGAAAATGACATACAGCAGTAGCGCAACAGCGCCAGAACCCGGACTCACCCATGCACTGGAGAGCCTTCTCCACAGCGCGGCGCTCGAATCCCATCTCGCCCAGCTGGCGCACCACCTCGCTGGGCGGCGGAGACAAGCTGCGGCGCTTGCGGCGCGGCGGCGACGCTCGTGGTGCGCCGGCGGCGGCAGAGCCGGACGTGTCGAGCCCCACGTCGGCCCGCGCATGGTGCAGATCATACGCCAGCTGTTGCGACAGCGCCAGCGCCGCTACCTGGACAGACGGCAGCAGGAAACAGGTCAGGGTTAGGCTAGGTTTACGTTATGCGACAGCGCCGCTACCTGGACAGACGGCAGCAACAAACAGGTCAGGTTAGGCTAGGTTTATGCGACAGCGCCAGCGCCGCTACCTGGACAGACGGCAGCAGGACACAGGTCAGGGTTAGGCTAGGTTTACGTTATGCGACAGCGCCGCTACCTGGACAGACGGCAGCAGGACACAGGTCAGGGTTAGGCTAGGTTTACGTTATGCGACAGCGCCAGCGCCGCTACCTGGACAGACGGCAGCAGGACACAGGTCAGGGTTAGGCTAGGTTTACGTCATGCGACAGCGACAGCGCCGCTTCCTGGACAGACGGCAGCAACACACAGGTCAGGGTTAGGCTAGGTTTACGTTATGCGACAGCGCCAGCGCCGCTACCTGGACAGACGGCAGCAACAAACAGGTCAGGTTAGGCTAGGTTTACGTTATGCGACAGCGCCAGCGCCGCTACCTGGACAGACGGCAGCAACAAACAGGTCAGGTTAGGCTAGGTTTATGCGACAGCGCCAGCGCCGCTACCTGGACAGACGGCAGCAGGACACAGGTCAGGGTTAGGCTAGGTTTACGTTATGCGACAGCGCCAGCGCCGCTACCTGGACAGACGGCAGCAACAAACAGGTCAGGGTTAGGCTAGGTTTACGTTATGCGACAGCGCCAGCGCCGCTACCTGGACAGACGGCAGCAACAAACAGGTCAGGTTAGGCTAGGTTTACGTTATGCGACAGCGCCAGCGCCGCTACCTGGACAGAGGGCAGCAACAAACAGGTCAGGGTTAGGCTAGGTTTACGTTAGCGACAGCGCCAGCGCCGCTACCTGGACAGACGGCAGCAACAAACAGGTCAGGGTTAGGCTAGGTTTACGTTAAGTTTATGGTTATACGGCCGGGCGGCACGAATGGTCGGAATGGAGGTTACTCAGGGAAATCTCGGCACCCGGTGACTGCTCGTGTCGGAATGGAGGATACTCAGGGGAATCTCGGCACCCGGTGACTGCTCGTGTCGGAATGGAGGTTACTCAGGGGAATCTCGGCACCCGGTGACTGCTCGTGTCGGAATGGAGGTTACTCAGGGGAATCTCGGCACCCGGTGACTGCTCGTGTCGGAATGGAGGTTACTCAGGGGAATCTCGGCACCCGGTGACTGCTCGTGTCGGAATGGAGGTTACTGGGGAATCTCGGCACCCGGTGACTGCTCGTGTCGGAATGGAGGTTCCTCAGGGGAATCTCGGCACCCGGTGACTGCTCGTGTCGGAATGGAGGTTACTCAGGGGAATCTCGGCACCCGGTGACTGCTCGTGTCGGAATGGAGGCTACTCAGGGGAATATCGGCACCCGGTGACTGCTCGTGTCGGAATGGAGGTTACTCAGGGGAATCTCGGCACCCGGTGACTGCTCGTGTCGGAATGGAGGTTACTCAGGGGAATCTCGGTACCCGGTGACTGCTCGTGTCGGAATGGAGGTTACTCGGGGGAATCTCGGCACCCGGTGACTGCTCGTGTCGGAATGGAGGCTACACAGGGGAATCTCGGCACCCGGTGACTGCTCGTGTCGGAATGGAGGTTACTCAGGGGAATCTCGGCACCCGGTGACTGCTCGTGTCGGAATGGAGGCTACACAGGGGAATCTCGGCACCCGGTGACTGCTCGTGTCGGAATGGAGGTTACTCAGGGGAATCTCGGCACCCGGTGACTGCTCGTGTCGGAATGGAGGTTACTCAGGGGAATCTCGGCACCCGGTGACTGCTCGTGTCGGAATGGAGGTTACTCAGGGGAATCTCGGCACCCGGTGACTGCTGATGTCGGAATGGAGGTTCCTCAGGGGAATCTCGGCACCCGGTGACTGCTCGTGTCGGAATGGAGGTTACTCAGGGGAATCTCGGCACCCGGTGACTGCTCGTGTCGGAATGGAGGTTACTCAGGGGAATCTCGGCACCCGGTGACTGCTCGTGTCGGAATGGAGGTTACTCAGGGGAATCTCGGCACCCGGTGACTGCTCGTGTCGGAATGGAGGCTACTCAGGGGAATCTCGGCACCCGGTGACTGCTGATGTCGGAATGGAGGTTACTCAGGGGAATCTCGGCACCCGGCGACTGCTGATGTCGGAATGGAGGTTACTCAGGGGAATCTCGGCACCCGGTGACTGCTCGTGTCGGAATGGAGGCTACTCAGGGGAATCTCGGCACCCGGTGACTGCTCGTGTCGGAATGGAGGTTACTCAGGGGAATCTCGGCACCCGGTGACTGCTGATGTCGGAATGGAGGTTACTCAGGGGAATCTCGGCACCCGGTGACTGCTCGTGTCGGAATGGAGGTTACTCAGGGGAATCTCGGCACCCGGTGACTGCTCGTGTCGGAATGGAGGCTACACAGGAGAGTCTCGGCACCCGGTGACTGCTGATGTCGGAATGGAGGTTACTCAGGGGAATCTCGGCACCCGGTGACTGCTCGTGTCGGAATGGAGGTTACTCAGGGGAATCTCGGCACCCGGTGACTGCTCGTGTCGGAATGGAGGCTACTCAGGGGAATCTCGGCACCCGGTGACTGCTCGTGTCGGAATGGAGGTTACTCAGGGGAATCTCGGCACCCGGTGACTGCTCGTGTCGGAATGGAGGCTACTCAGGGGAATCTCGGCACCCGGTGACTGCTCGTGTCGGAATGGAGGCTACTCAGGGGAATCTCGGCACCCGGTGACTGCTCGTGTCGGAATGGAGGCTACTCAGGGGAATCTCGGCACCCGGTGACTGCTCGTGTCGGAATGGAGGTTACTCAGGGGAATCTCGGCACCCGGTGACTGCTCGTGTCGGAATGGAGGTTACTGGGGAATCTCGGCACCCGGTGACTGCTCGTGTCGGAATGGAGGCTACTCAGGGGAATCTCGGCACCCGGTGACTGCTCGTGTCGGAATGGAGGTTACTCAGGGGAATCTCGGCACCCGGTGACTGCTCGTGTCGGAATGGAGGTTACTGGGGAATCTCGGCACCCGGTGACTGCTCGTGTCGGAATGGAGGCTACTCAGGGGAATCTCGGCACCCGGTGACTGCTCGTGTCGGAATGGAGGTTACTCAGGGGAATCTCGGCACCCGGTGACTGCTGATGTCGGAATGGAGGTTACTGGGGAATCTCGGCACCCGGTGACTGCTGATGTCGGAATGGAGGTTACACAGGAGAGTCTCGGCACCCGGTGACTGCTCGTGTCGGAATGGAGGCTACTCAGGGGAATCTCGGCACCCGGTGACTGCTGATGTCGGAATGGAGGTTCCTCAGGGGAATCTCGGCACCCGGTGACTGCTCGTGTCGGAATGGAGGTTACTCAGGGGAATCTCGGCACCCGGTGACTGCTCGTGTCGGAATGGAGGTTACTCAGGGGAATCTCGGCACCCGGTGACTGCTCGTGTCGGAATGGAGGTTACTCAGGGGAATCTCGGCACCCGGTGACTGCTCGTGTCGGAATGGAGGTTACTCAGGGGAATCTCGGCACCCGGTGACTGCTCGTGTCGGAATGGAGGTTACTCAGGGGAATCTCGGCACCCGGTGACTGCTGATGTCGGAATGGAGGTTACTCAGGGGAATCTCGGCACCCGGTGACTGCTGATGTCGGAATGGAGGTTACTCAGGGGAATCTCGGCACCCGGTGACTGCTCGTGTCGGAATGGAGGTTACTGGGGAATCTCGGCACCCGGTGACTGCTCGTGTCGGAATGGAGGTTACTCAGGGGAATCTCGGCACCCGGTGACTGCTGATGTCGGAATGGAGGTTACTCAGGGGAATCTCGGCACCCGGTGACTGCTGATGTCGGAATGGAGGTTACTCAGGGGAATCTCGGCACCCGGTGACTGCTGATGTCGGAATGGAGGCTACTCAGGGGAATCTCGGCACCCGGTGACTGCTGATGTCGGAATGGAGGCTACTCAGGGGAATCTCGGCACCCGGTGACTGCTGATGTGGGAATGGAGGTTACTCAGGGGAATCTCGGCACCCGGTGACTGCTCGTGTCGGAATGGAGGCTACACAGGAGAGTCTCGGCACCCGGTGACTGCTCGTGTCGGAATGGAGGTTACTCAGGGGAATCTCGGCACCCGGTGACTGCTGATGTCGGAATGGAGGCTACTCAGGGGAATCTCGGCACCCGGTGACTGCTCGTGTCGGAATGGAGGTTACTCAGGGGAATCTCGGCACCCGGTGACTGCTCGTGTCGGAATGGAGGTTACTCAGGGGAATCTCGGCACCCGGTGACTGCTCGTGTCGGAATGGAGGTTACTCAGGGGAATCTCGGCACCCGGTGACTGCTGATGTCGGAATGGAGGTTACTCAGGGGAATCTCGGCACCCGGTGACTGCTCGTGTCGGAATGGAGGTTACTCAGGGGAATCTCGGCACCCGGTGACTGCTCGTGTCGGAATGGAGGTTACTCAGGGGAATCTCGGTACCCGGTGACTGCTCGTGTCGGAATGGAGGTTACTCAGGGGAATCTCGGCACCCGGTGACTGCTCGTGTCGGAATGGAGGTTACTCAGGGGAATCTCGGCACCCGGTGACTGCTCGTGTCGGAATGGAGGTTACTCAGGGGAATCTCGGCACCCGGTGACTGCTCGTGTCGGAATGGAGGTTACTCAGGGGAATCTCGGCACCCGGTGACTGCTGATGTCGGAATGGAGGCTACTCAGGGGAATCTCGGCACCCGGTGACTGCTCGTGTCGGAATGGAGGCTACTCAGGGGAATCTCGGCACCCGGTGACTGCTCGTGTCGGAATGGAGGTTATTCAGGGGAATCTCGGCACCCGGTGACTGCTCGTGTCGGAATGGAGGTTACTCAGGGGAATCTCGGCACCCGGTGACTGCTCGTGTCGGAATGGAGGTTACTCAGGGGAATCTCGGCACCCGGTGACTGCTGATAACGCTGATGCTGATGCCGATAACGCTCGACAGGCATTAGCACTTCGTTGTGCTTTATCGAGAAACAGAAGTTTTGTGCAAAGAAACAAGCACGAATAGTGAACGTCCAATTACACTGCACCCAATCGTCAGAACAAAAGCAAGCCACCAATCGAATTATACCCAACCTACAGAATACAGCCTGGTCCTCGTGAGACTCGACACGAATGATCTGCAGGGAGCCCCGGCCGGCGCTGAGTGCGCACCTCGATCTGTTCTCTGCTGTAGACAGTCCTGACGGAGCTGGGCTGGGTGGCAACGGCCGTCAGCCGCGGCAGCAGCTGCCGGCTGCTCAGCACGCGGCGCAGCAGCTGCTGACGCTGCTGCAGCTGCCGGCAGGCGGCCAGCGCAGCCAGCTGCTGCTGCAGCTGCTGCACGCCCGCCCGACTCACACCGGCTGCAATGGGGGTAGACGGGGTCCGAGTCAGATACGGTAGACGGGAGAGGTACCGGCGACACAGCCCACACGGTCGCAGACGGCGAGCCCACACGATCGACAGACAGTTTGGCGAATTGCCGTCTGTCGCTATATGCAGGACGTATTAGATAACGCATGCTATTATCCCCCCTATGGCGCCATCGTCCACGCCGACGCTCACTTTCCACCAGCACACCAATGGAAACCTTGCAAAGGACTCCAACAAAGCCGAGCGGTGGGCTCGCTTGCCCACTCACCCTGCATGGGGGACTTGTTGTGCTCCGAGGCGGATCGCGGTGCGTCTATAGCGAACGTGAGCAGGTTGGCCCACAGCTGGACAAAGTCGTCTGAGGTGGGGAAGCGCTCGATGGTGGCGGGCACGGCCTGGCAGGAGGTCACCGCCGCCACGGCCATCCGCCTCAACTCCTCTCCGACTGCACCGCCACCGTTGCCGCCCCCGCTGCTGGTGCCGGTTCCGATGCCGGTGCCGCCCCCGACACTGCACGATCCGCCGCCGGCGGAGCTCAGCACACGCACAAACAGCTTCTGTACTCCGAGCCGGACCACGACGCCGCGACTCTCTGCCGCGCCGGCCGCGGAGCCGCCGCCGGTGGCGGGGGCGGCGCTGACGGTGACTGGGCCGCCGAGCCGCGGTCGCGGGTCCACACCGCCGAGTACGGCCAGCGCCGCCAGCAGCGCCGACTGCCGGTAGTCGCCGACACCGTCCGGGCCGCCGGGCGGCGAGTCTGTCGCAGCAGCCGCCGCTGCCTGCTGGGGGATACAATACACACGGGGAGGCGTCAGCAATGAAACACAGGACCGGGTGAGAGCAGCTGCGATAACCAAACGTTGACAAATCCACCAGTCAGCACACTAGGCGTCTCAGTCTGGTAGTATGCGATTTACAATAAATGAAGGAAACAGATCGCCAACGGCACCAGCACCTTGCGTCAGTTTGCGCTTAGGGTATGAGTGCTTCCTATTCTGACGTCCTAGTCTCCCTGCCTGCGGTCCTGACCTCATTATCTGTGGCGGCCGGTGGTGCGGGCAGCGAGGAGAGACAATCGGCCAGGTAACGGCTGGTGACCTCTGTCCAGGCGGGCAGCTGGTGCAGCCTCCGGACCAGCGCCACCACCGCCTCGGCCACGGTGGACGTCAGCGACGCGGTCAGCGAGTGGTGGCCTCGCCACCGCGTCACACCGTCATTGCCTGCGGGCGACAGACGACATGGCACAGGTGATACAGAGCGCAGACAGAGCGCCGACAGAGCACTGACAGAGCACTGACAGAGCGCTGACAGAGCGCCGACAGAGCACTGACAGAGCGCTGCCAGAGCGCCGACAGAGCACTGACAGAGCGCCGACAGAGCACTGACAGAGCACTGACAGAGCGCTGACAGAGCGCCGACAGAGCGCCGACAGAGCGCCGACAGAGCGCCGACAGAGCGCCGACAGAGCGCCGACAGAGCACTGACAGAGCGCCGACAGAGCGCCGACAGAGCGCCGACAGAGCGCCGACAGAGCGCCGACAGAGCGCCGACAGAGCACTGACAGAGCGCCGACAGAGCGCCGACAGAGCGCCGACAGAGCGCTGACAGAGCGCCGACAGAGCACTGACAGAGCGCCGACAGAGCGCCGACAGAGCACTGACAGAGCACTGACAGAGCGCCGACAGAGCGCCGACACAACATCAATTATATATCACTCACACACGGTGCTGATACAAAACTGATACAGTACTGATACGACTGGTTGAGAAACGACGTACACTCTAGCAGCAAAAGCAACGAACTAGCGACATAGAAACTCGCCAGACCAGTTCACCGTCCAGTCTTCTCAAAGATGATGATTGGGGGTTTGGGCGCACCGACTACTTATGGTCACTTTCAAAGGTACCATCCCCGGGCCCACCATCGTGCACCAATGACCCCCCCCCCCCCCGCGAGCCACTTCCCCGATCATGTATGTGAGTCTAGGCTCTCGGCTACGTACCGTGGGTCAGTTTGGCCTCGTTGGCTCCCGTCAGCATGGTATCTCCGAGCCGCGTCAGCAGCCGGTGCAGCAGCGCGCGCATCTGGTCCGGGTCCTCACAGGCGGCCAGACTCGAGGAGAGCAGCAGCACGCACTGCAGCTGGGTGGCCACCTGGCGGACAGGCGGGGAGGAGGAGGGCCGCGGGTCAAACAGGGGCCACCTGGCCGACAGGCGGGGAGGAGGAGGAGGGCCGCGGGTCAAACAGGGGCCACCTGGCGGACAGGCGGGGAGGAGGAGGGCCGCGGGTCAAATAGGGGCACACGTCACTGTCGCAGTCACAATCAGACATGACGCGATCAGTCTCCTGAATCGAAGGCCATCAAAATGATCATCACCACAAGCTAAGACCAGCAACATATTTAGCAGTGTTTGTCTTATATTTCACAGATTCTTCATGCTAATAACGCCTGTGGGACCGGATCAGTTTCCTTAGAGCCCGACGAGCTTTGCATCAAATACATAGACATACAGCCAACATACTAGTCCACACACCAATATGCAGTCCAGTCCAGAAGCCATCGTACCTCCCCCGCCCCTTCGGCTCCAGATCACAGATCAGCTCTCACCGAGCTCCTCCCATTATACACTAACCGGGACGTGCAGCGGCTCCCACCCATCCCCAACGGCGCGGCAAACTAACCGGGACGTGCGGCTCGATCCCGTCCCCAGCGGCGCGGCAAACTAACCGGGACGTGCCGCTCCCACCCGTTCCCAGCGGCGCGGCAAACTAACCGGGACGTGCAGCGGCTCCCACCCGTCCCCAACGGCGCGGCAAACTAACCGGGACGTGCGGCTCGATCCCGTCCCCAGCGGCGCGGCAAACTAACCGGGACGTGCCGCTCCCACCCGTCCCCAGCGGCGCGGCAAACTAACCGGGACGTGCGGCTCGATCCCGTCCCCAGCGGCGCGGCAAACTAACCGGGACGTGCGGCTCCCACCCATCCCCAGCGGCGCGGCAAACTAACCGGGACGTGCCGCTCGATCCCGTCCCCAGCGGCGCGGCAAACTAACCGGGGCGTGCAGCGGCTCCCACCCGTCCCCAGCGGCGCGGCAAACTAACTGGGACGTGCGGCTCCCACCCATCCCCAACGGCGCGGCAAACTAACCGGGACGTGCCGCTCCCACCCGTCCCCAGCGGCGCGGCAAACTAACCGGGACGTGCGGCTCGATCCCGTCCCCAGCGGCGCGGCAAACTAACCGGGACGTGCGGCTCCCACCCGTCCCCAGCGGCGCGGCAAACTAACCGGGACGTGCGGCTCCCACCCGTCCCCAGCGGCGCGGCAAACTAACCGGGACGTGCGGCTCGATCCCGTCCCCAGCGGCGCGGCAAACTAACCGGGACGTGCGGCTCCCACCCATCCCCAGCGGCGCGGCAAACTAACCGGGACGTGCCGCTCGATCCCGTCCCCAGCGGCGCGGCAAACTAACCGGGGCGTGCAGCGGCTCCCACCCGTCCCCAGCGGCGCGGCAAACTAACTGGGACGTGCGGCTCCCACCCATCCCCAACGGCGCGGCAAACTAACCGGGACGTGCCGCTCCCACCCGTCCCCAGCGGCGCGGCAAACTAACCGGGACGTGCGGCTCGATCCCGTCCCCAGCGGCGCGGCAAACTAACCGGGACGTGCGGCTCCCACCCGTCCCCAGCGGCGCGGCAAACTAACCGGGACGTGCGGCTCCCACCCGTCCCCAGCGGCGCGGCAAACTAACCGGGACGTGCGGCTCCCACCCGTCCCCAGCGGCGCGGCAAACTAACCGGGACGTGCCGCTCCCACCCGTTCCCAGCGGCGCGGCAAACTAACCGGGACGTGCGGCTCGATCCCGTCCCCAGCGGCGCGGTAAACTAACCGGGACGTGCGGCTCGATCCCGTCCCCAGCGGCGCGGTAAACTAACCGGGACGTGCGGCTCGATCCCGTCCCCAGCGGCGCGGCAAACTAACCGGGACGTGCGGCTCGATCCTGTCCAGCAGCAGTCCTGTCCAGGCGGGCCGGCAGAGGGCGCGGCACACGGCTGGTGAGTTGGCGGCGGCGGCCCGCAGCAGCGGCAGCGTCGCCCAGCTGCGGTGCTGCGCGTGAAGCGAGGCCTCCGGCTCCTGCAGCGGCGAGACCGGCTCCGAGCGGCCGTGCTGCAGATGGAGGCGGCACGTCAACACGAGTCAGGTCAGACGCGGGTGACGACACAGCCGAGTGGACAGGTCAGACGCGGGTGACGACACAGCCGAGTGGACAGGTCAGACGCGGGTGACGACACAGCCGAGTGGACAGGTCAGACGCGGGTGACGACACAGCCGAGTGGACAGGTCAGACGCGGGTGACGACACAGCCGAGTGGACAGGTCAGACGCGGGTGACGACACATCCGAGTGGACAGGTCAGACGCGGGTGTCGACAGTTAACTCGGCTGTTAACGTTCATTTCAGTTAACACCTCCACCGGCCGGCACCGACGCCACCAATATCCCAGCTCGCCTATCCAGCACCGATCCCCCAACTCTCCAGCCAACCCTGTGCCATTGCTCCAATACCCTCTGCCCACACGTCAGCCCAGCCGGCCGACCGGTCCACTGCCGCACCAGCACCCGCTTCACCGCGACTCTTCACTCCGTCTCACCAGGCCAATATCAGAGCCATGAGTATTCCCTCACCGTGACAATGTCCCTGATCAGCGCCGTCAGCCCAGCGCCAGCGTGTCTCACCGTGACAATGTCCCTGATCAGCGCCGTCAGCCCAGCGCCAGCGTGTCTCACCGTGACAATGTCCCTGATCAGCGCCGTCAGCCCAGCGCCAGCGTGTCTCACCGTGACAATGTCCCTGATCAGCGCCGTCAGCCCAGCGCCAGCGTGTCTCACCGTGACAATGTCCCTGATCAGCGCCGTCAGCCCAGCGCCAGCGTCTCACCGTGACAATGTCCCTGATCAGCGCCGTCAGCCCAGCGCCAGCGTGTCTCACCGTGACAATGTCCCTGATCAGCGCCGTCAGCCCAGCGCCAGCGTGTCTCACCGTGACAATGTCCCTGATCAGCGCCGTCAGCCCAGCGCCAGCGTGTCTCACCGTGACAATGTCCCTGATCAGCGCCGTCAGCCCAGCGCCAGCGTGTCTCACCGTGACAATGTCCCTGATCAGCGCCGTCAGCCCAGCGCCAGCGTGTCTCACCGTGACAATGTCCCTGATCAGCGCCGTCAGCCCAGCGCCAGCGTGTCTCACCGTGACAATGTCCCTGATCAGCGCCGTCAGCCCAGCGCCAGCGTGTCTCACCGTGACAATGTCCCTGATCAGCGCCGTCAGCCCAGCGCCAGCGTGTCTCACCGTGACAATGTCCCTGATCAGCGCCGTCAGCCCAGCGCCAGCGTGTCTCACCGTGACAATGTCCCCGATCAGCGCCGTCAGCCCAGCGCCAGCGTGTCTCACCGTGACAATGTCCCTGATCAGCGCCGTCAGCCCAGCGCCAGCGTGTCTCACCGTGACAATGTCCCTGATCAGCGCCGTCAGCCCAGCGCCAGCGTGTCTCACCGTGACAATGTCCCTGATCAGCGCCGTCAGCCCAGCGCTAGCGTGTCTCACCGTGACAATGTCCCTGATCAGCGCCGTCAGCCCAGCGCCAGCGTGTCTCACCGTGACAATGTCCCTGATCAGCGCCGTCAGCCCAGCGCCAGCGTGTCTCACCGTGACAATGTCCCTGATCAGCGCCGTCAGCCCAGCGCCAGCGTGTCTCACCGTGACAATGTCCCTGATCAGCGCCGTCAGCCCAGCGCCAGCGTGTCTCACCGTGACAATGTCCCTGATCAGCGCCGTCAGCCCAGCGCCAGCGTGTCTCACCGTGACAATGTCCCCGATCAGCGCCGTCAGCCCAGCGCCAGCGTGTCTCACCGTGACAATGTCCCCGATCAGCGCCGTCAGCCCAGCGCCAGCGTGTCTCACCGTGACAATGTCCCTGATCAGCGCCGTCAGCCCAGCGCCAGCGTGTCTCACCGTGACAATGTCCCTGATCAGCGCCGTCAGCCCAGCGCCAGCGTGTCTCACCGTGACAATGTCCCTGATCAGCGCCGTCAGCCGGTGTACAGCAGCGGTATCGGCCGTCTCCCCGTGCAGACCCAGCGCCAGCGTGTGCGCCTGCAGTAGTCTCAGACAGCTGTGCCGGAACAGAGTCGTCGGCTGACGACTCTCAGACGGGGCCTCGGTCGCAGCTGACGGCCGGGGAGTGAAGCACGGTCAGTCGAAACAACAGTGGGGTTATCAGGGACGACCGAGTGTATGCTGTATAGGCCTGGCGAGACTCGAGGGATTTCGGAGCACGCCGATGCGATTGAGACCGACAGATTACGGAGGCAAAGCAGCAAGTGAATGAGTGTAAACACAGATTGAGACGCACCCGGCACTGATAATTTAGACTCGCATGGATCATACATAGTTGCTGAGGACATTTGAACAATGAAATCATCGACAACACAAGCTCAGACGTTTCGCAATAGTTTCGCAAGATTTGATCGATTATTTGTTTGCCCTTTGCGTCACTCACTGAGCTCGTCCTCGTCGTCCTCGTCATCGGAGGAGAGCGGCTGCGGCACGTCGGCCAGCTTCAGGTCGTAGCGACCCTCCTTGCCCATGCGGTACGAGTTGGTGGAGCCGTTGTCCCACTGGACGCGGATCCAGCCGTCTTCACCCAGCTCGCCGATCACCACACCCTCACCGGACGGAGCGCCGTCCTGGGGCACGAGACACAGGTCAGGTCAGGTCAGGTCAGGTTATCCGTCCTCGCCCGACTCGCCGATCACCATACCCTCGCCGGACGGAGCGCCGTCCTGGGGCACGGGACACAGGTCAGGTCAGGTCAGGCCAGATCAGGTCAGGTCAGGTCAGGTTATCCGTCCTCGCCCGGCTCGCCGATCACCATACCCTCGCCGGACAGAGCGCCGTCCTGGGGCACGGGACACGGGACACGGGACACGGGACACGGGACACGGGACACAGGTCAGGTCAGGTCAAGTTATCCGTCTTCGCCCAGCTCGCCGATCGCCATACCCTCGCCGGACGGAGCGCCGTCCTGGGATACGATAAACAGACACAGATGCCCGGGTCAGCCTGCTGACACGATACACGCAGACACTCGGGTCAGAGGCGCATGGCGCCGACCTGAAACACGATTAACGCGCACACATGTAGGTAAAGATCAAACAGAACACCATCCTGATTCGATACTAGGATGATGTATTGCGCCGCCAATAGGACAACTCAAGTTTTAACAGGAGAGTTCCTTGCAACTTCAAACAAGTTTGTCTTTGAGAATTACGCTGGAAACATTACATGAAGGATAAATCATGAGTTCAACCATCTTAAACAAAATCAAACAATTTTCACCTGACTGGCTTCTCTGAACACCCACCAGCTCCATCCTCACCTGGTTCTCTAAACACCCACCAGCTCCATCCTCACCTGGTTCTCTGAACACCCATCAGCTCCATCCTCACCTGGTTCTCTGAACACCCACCAGCTCCATCCTCACCTGGTTCTCTGAACACCCACCAGCTCCATCCTCACCTGGTTCTCTGAACACCCACCGGCTCCATCCTCACCTGGTTCTCTGAACACCCATCAGCTCCATCCTCACCTGGTTCTCTGAACACCCACCAGCTCCATCCTCACCTGGTTCTCTGAACACCCACCAGCTCCATCCTCACCTGGTTCTCTGAACACCCACCAGCTCCATCCTCACCTGGTTCTCTGAACACCCATCAGCTCCATCCTCACCTGGTTCTCTGAACACCCACCAGCTCCATCCTCACCTGGTTCTCTGAACACCCATCAGCTCCATCCTCACCTGGTTCTCTGAACACCCACCAGCTCCATCCTCACCTGGTTCTCTGAACACCCACCAGCTCCATCCTCACCTGGTTCTCTGAACACCCACCAGCTCCATCCTCACCTGGTTCTCTGAACACCCACCAGCTCCATCCTCACCTGGTTCTCTGAACACCCATCAGCTCCATCCTCACCTGGTTCTCTGAACACACACCAGCTCCATCCTCACCTGGTTCTCTGAACACCCACCAGCTCCATCCTCACCTGGTTCTCTGAACACCCACCAGCTCCATCCTCACCTGGTTCTCTGAACACCCACCAGCTCCATCCTCACCTGGTTCTCTGAACACCCACCAGCTCCATCCTCACCTGGTTCTCTGAACACCCATCAGCTCCATCCTCACCTGGTTCTCTGAACACCCACCAGCTCCATCCTCACCTGGTTCTCTGAACACCCACCAGCTCCATCCTCACCTGGTTCTCTGAACACCCATCAGCTCCATCCTCACCTGGTTCTCTGAACACCCACCAGCTCCATCCTCACCTGGTTCTCTGAACACCCACCAGCTCCATCCTCACCTGGTTCTCTGAACACCCACCAGCTCCATCCTCACCTGGTTCTCTGAACACCCACCAGCTCCATCCTCACCTGGTTCTCTGAACACCCATCAGCTCCATCCTCACCTGGTTCTCTGAACACCCACCAGCTCCATCCTCACCTGGTTCTCTGAACACACACCAGCTCCATCCTCACCTGGTTCTCTGAACACCCACCAGCTCCATCCTCACCTGGTTCTCTGAACACCCATCAGCTCCATCCTCACCTGGTTCTCTGAACACCCACCAGCTCCATCCTCACCTGGTTCTCTGAACACCCACCAGCTCCATCCTCATCTGGTTCTCTGAACACCCACCAGCTCCATACTCACCTGGTTCTCTGAACACCCACCAGCTCCATCCTCACCTGGTTCTCTGAACACCCACCAGCTCCATCCTCACCTGGTTCTCTGAACACCCACCAGCTCCATCCTCACCTGGTTCTCTGAACACCCACCAGCTCCATCCTCACCTGGTTCTCTGAACACCCACCAGCTCCATCCTCACCTGGTTCTCTGAACACCCACCAGCTCCATCCTCACCAGGTTCTCTGAACACCCACCAGCTCCATCCTCATCTGGTTCTCTGAACACCCACCAGCTCCATACTCACCTGGTTCTCTGAACACCCACCAGCTCCATCCTCACCTGGTTCTCTGAACACCCACCAGCTCCATCCTCACCTGGTTCTCTGAACACCCACCAGCTCCATCCTCACCTGGTTCTCTGAACACCCACCAGCTCCATCCTCACCTGGTTCTCTGAACACCCACCAGCTCCATCCTCATCTGGTTCTCTGAACACCCACCAGCTCCATACTCACCTGGTTCTCTGAACACCCACCAGCTCCATCCTCACCTGGTTCTCTGAACACCCACCAGCTCCATCCTCACCTGGTTCTCTGAACACCCACCAGCTCCATCCTCACCTGGTTCTCTGAACACCCACCAGCTCCATCCTCACCTGGTTCTCTGAACACCCACCAGCTCCATCCTCACCTGGTTCTCTGAACACCCACCAGCTCCATCCTCATCTGGTTCTCTGAACACCCACCAGCTCCATCCTCACCTGGTTCTCTGAACACCCACCAGCTCCATCCTCACCTGGTTCTCTGAACACCCACCAGCTCCATCCTCACCTGGTTCTCTGAACACCCACCAGCTCCATCCTCACCTGGTTCTCTGAACACCCATCAGCTCCATCCTCACCTGGTTCTCTGAACACCCACCAGCTCCATCCTCACCTGGTTCTCTGAACACCCACCAGCTCCATCCTCACCTGGTTCTCTGAACACCCACCAGCTCCATCCTCATCTGGTTCTCTGAACACCCACCAGCTCCATACTCACCTGGTTCTCTGAACACCCACCAGCTCCATACTCACCTGGTCTCCCCACTTCCAATCCTCGCCACGCACCACCCTGGTGCCGATCTTCATCAGCGCTGCCATCTCGGGCCCGGACAGCTGGTACTGGGGCGATCTCTGCCTCTCCACGGCCTCCTCGAGCACGGCCGGCACGGAGACCGGCTGGTCGGGCGCGCCGCTCGGGTCCGGCCCCAGCAGGCGCAGCAGGGTCTGCACGGTGGCCAGCAGACCCGAGTGCAGCAGCATGGCGGCCACGTCCGGCCCGTGCTCCCCGCTGAGCACCACCAGCAGCGGCAGCAGGAACCTGCCGCCACCGGGGAGCACACGATACACAGGTATAACACACAGCAGGGACCTGCCGCCACCGGGGAGCACACGATACACAGGTATAACACGCAGCAGGGACCTGCCACCAGGGAGCACACGATACACAGGTATAACACACAGCAGGGACCTGCCACCGGGGAGCACACGATACACAGGTATAACACGCAGCAGGAACCTGCCACCACCGGGGAGCACACGATACACAGGTATAACACGCAGCAGGAACCTGCCACCGCCGGGGAGCACACGATACACAGGTATAACACACAGCAGGAACCTGACACCACCGGGGAGCACACGATACACAGGTATAACACGCAGCAGGAACCTGCCACCGGGGAGCACACGATACACAGGTATAACACACAGCAGGGACCTGCCACCGGGGAGCACACGATACACAGGTATAACACACAGCAGGAACCTGCCGCCACCGGGGAGCACACGATACACAGGTATAACATACAGCAGGGACCTGCCACCGGGAGCACACGATACACAGGTATAACACACAGCAGGGACCAGCCACCGGGGAGCACACGATACACAGGTATAACACGCAGCAGGGACCTGCCACCGGGGAGCACACGATACACAGGTATAACACACAGCAGGGACCTGCCACCGGGGAGCACACGATACACAGGTATAACACACAGCAGGGACCTGCCACCGGGGAGCACACGATACACAGGTATAACACGCAGCAGGGACCTGCCACCGGGGAGCACACGATACACAGGTATAACACACAGCAGGAACCTGCCACCGGGGAGCACACGATACACAGGTATAACACACAGCAGGGACCTGCCACCGGGGAGCACACGATACACAGGTATAACACGCAGCAGGAACCTGCCACCGGGGAGGGGGGGGGGGGGGGGGGGGAGCACACGATACACAGGTATAACACGCAGCAGGGACCTGCCACCGGGGAGCACACGATACACAGGTATAACACACAGCAGGGACCTGCCACCGGGGAGCACACGATACACAGGTATAACACACAGCAGGAACCTGCCACCGGGGAGCACACGATACACAGGTATAACATACAGCAGTGACCTGCCACCGGGGAGCACACGATACACAGGTATAACACACAGCAGGGACCTGCCACCGGGGAGCACACGATACACAGGTATAACACGCAGCAGGGACCTGCCACCAGGGAGCACACGATACACAGGTATAACACACAGCAGGAACCTGCCACCGGGGAGCACACGATACACAGGTATAACACACAGCAGGGACCTGCCACCGGGGAGCACACGATACACAGGTATAACACGCAGCAGGAACCTGCCACCGGGGAGCACACGATACACAGGTATAACACACAGCAGGGACCTGCCACCGGGAGCACACGATACACAGGTATAACACGCAGCAGGGACCTGCCACCGGGGACCACACGATACACAGGTATAACACACAACAGGGACCTGCCACCGGGGAGCACACGATACACAGGTATAACACGCAGCAGGGACCTGCCACCGGGGACCACACGATACACAGGTATAACACACAGCAGGAACCTGCCACCGGGGAGCACACGATACACAGGTATAACACACAGCAGGGACCTGCCACCGGGGAGCACACGATACACAGGTATAACACGCAGCAGGGACCTGCCACCGGGGACCACACGATACACAGGTATAACACGCAGCAGGAACCTGCCACCGGGGAGCACACGATACACAGGTATAACACACAGCAGGGACCTGCCACCGGGGAGCACACGATACACAGGTATAACACACAGCAGGGACCTGCCACCGGGGAGCACACGATACACAGATATAACACACAGCAGGGACCTGACACCGGGGAGGGGGGGGGCACGATACACAGGTATAACACGCAGCAGGGACCTGAACTGTTACTGAGTCCTGAACAAACTAAGGACGCTAGGCACGCTAGGCAGGGTTAGGACCATGAAAGTATCGCCACAAGTAAGTATATCCACATTTCAAGGCATAATTATGAGCCTTTCAATGATGAATCATTCGCCTTCGAGGTAAAAACTGCCAACATCAGATCCGTTCTAAGACACCACACCCACCAGCGCTGAAACCTTCCTAAGCACCCCCATGTCACGTACAGCCCTCCACGCTCTCCACTAACCCACCTTTACCACCTCTGTACAGTGTACCAACATTCCTAGCCGCTCACCACCCACCACCCGCCACCCGCCACCTGCCACCCACCACCCCCCATCCGCCACCCAACACCCCCCATCCGCCACCCCCCCCCCCACCACCCACCACCCACCACCCACCACCCGCCACCCGCCACCCGCCACCCGCCACCCGCCACCCACCACCCGCCACCCTCCACCCGCCACCCGCCACCCGCCACCCGCCACCCGCCACCCGCCACCCGCCACCCGCCACCCGCCACCCGCCAAACACCACCACCCACCCACCACCCACCACCCACCACCCACCACCCGCCAAACACCACCCCCCACCCGCCGCCCGCCGCCCGCCGCCCGCCGCCCGCCGCCCGCCGCCCGCCGCCCGCCGCCCGCCGCCCGCCGCCCGCCACCCGCCGCCCGCCACCCCCCCCCCCCATCCACCAACCACCAACCACCAACCACCAACCACCACCCACCATCCACCATCCACCAACCACCATCCACCATCCACCACCCGCCATCCACCATCCGCCACCCACCACCCACCATCCACCAACCACCATCCACCATCCACCATCCGCCATCCGCCATCCGCCACCCACCAACCACCAACCACCATCCACCAACCACCATCCACCATCCACCATCCACCATCCACCATCCACCATCCACCACCCACCATCCACCATCCACCATCCACCATCCACCATCCACCATCCGCCACCCGCCACCCACCTGGCCGCCGGCAGTGTTGACAGCCCGTTCTGGTCCATGTGGTTCAGGTTCTCCTTCAGCCGGCTGGACTTGCAGCCGCGGCCCCTGAACTGCTGGTCAGCGGATGCGGCCAGCTGGCGCAGCTGCTGGGCGGCCAGCGCCATCAGCCGGCCGTGCTGCACCAGCAGCTGGGCACGCTCATGAGGCCGGACCAGCAGAACTCCGTCCAGGCAGCACGGCGGCGGACTGGGGACAGTAATACCAAACGTGACGCCAGTGTCAATCACGTAATCAATCATACAAAGGTGCTCGTCTACTCGACGTCACATCAGGTAAACACAAGTCAAAACGTTAAACAGGGTTTTGCGAGAGAAAAAAAAACAACGTTCTCGATGAGAGCACAAATGTTCAATTTAAAAAGGAATGGCGACACACATTGTCTAAACAGAAGTGAATTCAAAGCCAGTATCACGTCACCAGCAATCGCCGTACCACCACCCACCACCCTCGTTACCTATAGTCAGGCTTCAGCGTGGGCCCCAGTCTGATCCAGCCCATCAGCAGGTGCAGCCGCACGGACGGTATCAGATGGGTCTTGGCCAGCAGGCCCTGCACCGTCTGCAGGCCGCGCACTCGCAGGCCGGCGCGCTCCGTCTGGCACAGCAGCGCCCTCTGCACCGCGCCGGCGTCCACCGCCGTCTGCGTGACGAAGCTGGCGATCCGGTTGGCCGTCTCCAGCGCGGCCGCGTCGGATGTGGCGCACGGCTCCGTCCACTGGGAGACGAGCTCTGCGACAACGCCAGTCGGCACGGACAGCTGGGTGAGTTACTGAGTATCGTCAGCCTGAGGACGTGATATCACGCCAGTCGGCACGGACAGCTGGGTGAGTTACTGAGTATCGTCAGCCTGAGGACGTGATATCACGCCAGTCGGCACGGACAGCTGGGTGAGTTACTGAGTATCGTCAGCCTGAGGACGTGATATCACGCCAGTCGGCACGGACAGCTGGGTGAGTTACTGAGTATCGTCAGCCTGAGGACGTGATATCACGCCAGTCGGCACGGACAGCTGGGTGAGTTACTGAGTAGCGTCAGCCTGAGGACGTGATATCACGCCAGACGGCACGGACAGCTGGGTGAGTTACTGAGTAGCGTCAGCCTGAGGACGTGATATCACGCCAGACGGCACGGACAGCTGGGTGAGTTACTGAGTAGCGTCAGCCTGAGGACGTGATATCACGCCAGACGGCACGGACAGCTGGGTGAGTTACTGAGTATCGTCAGCCTGAGGACGTGATATCACGCCAGTCGGCACGGACAGCTGGGTGAGTTACTGAGTATCGTCAGCCTGAGGACGTGATATCACGCCAGTCGGCACGGACAGACAGCTGGGTGAGTTACTGAGTAGCGTCAGCCTGAGGACGTGATATCACGCCAGTCGGCACGGACAGACAGCTGGGTGAGTTACTGAGTATCGTCAGCCTGAGGACGTGGTATCACGCCAGTCGGCACGGACAGCTGGGTGAGTTACTGAGTATCGTCAGCCTGAGGACGTGATATCACGCCAGTCGGCACGGACAGCTGGGTGAGTTACTGAGTATCGTCAGCCTGAGGACGTGATATCACGCCAGTCGGCACGGACAGCTGGGTGAGTTACTGAGTATCGTCAGCCTGAGGACGTGATATCACGCCAGTCGGCACGGACAGACAGCTGGGTGAGTTACTGAGTATCGTCAGCCTGAGGACGTGATATCACGCCAGTCGGCACGGACAGCTGGGTGAGTTACTGAGTATCGTCAGCCTGAGGACGTGATATCACGCCAGTCGGCACGGACAGCTGGGTGAGTTACTGAGTATCGTCAGCCTGAGGACGTGATATCACGCCAGACGGCACGGACAGCTGGGTGAGTTACTGAGTATCGTCAGCCTGAGGACGTGATATCACGCCAGTCGGCACGGACAGCTGGGTGAGTTACTGAGTATCGTCAGCCTGAGGACGTGATATCACGCCAGTCGGCACGGACAGACAGCGGGGTGAGTTACTGAGTATCGTCAGCCTGAGGACGTGATATCACGCCAGTCGGCACGGACAGCTGGGTGAGTTACTGAGTATCGTCAACCTGAGGACGTGATATCACGCCAGTCGGCACGGACAGCTGGGTGAGTTACTGAGTATCGTCAGCCTGAGGACGTGATATCACGCCAGTCGGCACGGACAGCTGGGTGAGTTACTGAGTATCGTCAACCTGAGGACGTGATATCACGCCAGTCGGCACGGACAGCTGGGTGAGTTACTGAGTATCGTCAGCCTGAGGACGTGATATCACGCCAGTCGGCACGGACAGCTGGGTGAGTTACTGAGTATCGTCAGCCTGAGGACGTGATATCACGCCAGTCGGCACGGACAGCTGGGTGAGTTACTGAGTATCGTCAGCCTGAGGACGTGATATCACGCCAGTCGGCACGGACAGCTGGGTGAGTTACTGAGTATCGTCAGCCTGAGGACGTGATATCACGCCAGTCGGCACGGACAGCTGGGTGAGTTACTGAGTATCGTCAGCCTGAGGACGTGATATCACGCCAGTCGGCACGGACAGACAGCTGGGTGAGTTACTGAGTATTGTCAGCCTGAGGACGTGATATCACGCCAGTCGGCACGGACAGCTGGGTGAGTTACTGAGTATCGTCAGCCTGAGGACGTGATATCACGCCAGACGGCACGGACAGCTGGGTGAGTTACTGAGTATCGTCAGCCTGAGGACGTGATATCACGCCAGTCGGCACGGACAGCTGGGTGAGTTACTGAGTATCGTCAGCCTGAGGACGTGATATCACGCCAGACGGCACGGACAGCTGGGTGAGTTACTGAGTATCGTCAGCCTGAGGACGTGATATCACGCCAGTCGGCACGGACAGCTGGGTGAGTTACTGAGTATCGTCAGCCTGAGGACGTGATATCACGCCAGTCGGCACGGACAGACAGCTGGGTGAGTTACTGAGTATCGTCAGCCTGAGGACGTGATATCACGCCAGTCGGCACGGACAGACAGCGGGGTGAGTTACTGAGTATCGTCAGCCTGAGGACGTGATATCACGCCAGTCGGCACGGACAGCTGGGTGAGTTACTGAGTATCGTCAGCCTGAGGACGTGATATCACGCCAGACGGCACGGACAGCTGGGTGAGTTACTGAGTATCGTCAGCCTGAGGACGTGATATCACGCCAGTCGGCACGGACAGCTGGGTGAGTTACTGAGTAGCGTCAGCCTGAGGACGTGATATCACGCCAGTCGGCACGGACAGACAGCTGGGTGAGTTACTGAGTATCGTCAGCCTGAGGACGTGATATCACGCCAGTCGGCACGGACAGCTGGGTGAGTTACTGAGTATCGTCAGCCTGAGGACGTGATATCACGCCAGTCGGCACGGACAGCTGGGTGAGTTACTGAGTATCGTCAGCCTGAGGACGTGATATCACGCCAGTCGGCACGGACAGACAGCGGGGTGAGTTACTGAGTATCGTCAGCCTGAGGACGTGATATCACGCCAGTCGGCACGGACAGACAGCGGGGTGAGTTACTGAGTATCGTCAGCCTGAGGACGTGATATCACGCCAGTCGGCACGGACAGCTGGGTGAGTTACTGAGTATCGTCAGCCTGAGGACGTGATATCACGCCAGTCGGCACGGACAGCTGGGTGAGTTACTGAGTATCGTCAGCCTGAGGACGTGATATCACGCCAGTCGGCACGGACAGCTGGGTGAGTTACTGAGTAGCGTTAGCCTGAGGACGTGATATCACGTCAGTCGGCACGGACAGACAGCTGGGTGAATTACTGAGTATCGTCAGCCTGAGGACGTGATATCACGCCAGTCGGCACGGACAGCTGGGTGAGTTACTGAGTATCGTCAGCCTGAGGACGTGATATCACGCCAGTCGGCACGGACAGCTGGGTGAGTTACTGAGTATCGTCAGCCTGAGGACGTGATATCACGCCAGTCGGCACGGACAGCTGGGTGAGTTACTGAGTATCGTCAGCCTGAGGACGTGATATCACGCCAGTCGGCACGGACAGCTGGGTGAGTTACTGAGTATCGTCAGCCTGAGGACGTGATATCACGCCAGACGGCACGGACAGCTGGGTGAGTTACTGAGTAGCGTCAGCCTGAGGACGTGATATCACGCCAGTCGGCACGGACAGCTGGGTGAGTTACTGAGTATCGTCAGCGGCCCGACTGAGGACGTGATATCACGGGCACTCTTGCAGCAGCACATCACGGTATCTGCACAGAAACTACACAACAAAATACACAAATAGAACGCAAGTGGAAATACCAACGCAATTCAACAACGCTCCATTTCCGACCAGATTAGAAGCACCGACTAGACGTGATCGACTTCGTTGAATGCTTCAATATTAAAGGCCAACCTGAAGAACTGACAATGTTATTTGCTACTTTCGAGTTGCGCACTAGCTGTTGTTTCTTTGCAGCCGAAACGCCTGCTTACCATATTTCCTGGTCGTATCGGTGGGCGTTGTTGGACTCTCGGTCGGCTCCCCGGTCACCTCCAGTTTGAGAGTCAGCTTCCCCAGCAGGTGCTCCCGCCTCCTGTCTGCGACATCCCCCGCCTCTGACGCCGGCTCCGACGCCGGAGTGAGCGGCGCCAGCTTGAGCGCTGTGTCGAGCGGCCAGCTGCGCCGGTTATCCGGCGACGGCCTGCCCGCCGCCGGCGACCGCTTCCGTCGCCGGCGCAGCTCGGCCGCCGCCGGCGCCGTCTTCTCTGCAGCCTTCTCCGTGCTGTCCCCGTCCTCCGTCTTCTCAGACCGGTCCTCGTCGGTCACCTTCTCCGAGAGGACGTCCTCGTCCCCGAGTTTCCGCGATCGGTCGTCCTCGACAGACTTCTCACAGCCGTCCCCGGCGTCCAGTTTCTCGGACCGGTCCTCGTCCTCAAACTTCTCCAACTGGTCTGCGTCGTCGGCGAGTTTCTCCGGCAGCGCCTCGGCGGCCAGCTTCTCTGACTGTTCCTCCTCCTCGTCCTCGTCCTCCTCCTCCGCAGAGGAGCGGCCGTCCTCGGCGGCGGCGGCCGGCGGCGGGGATGCGGCGGGGCCCAGGGACGCCGTAGGTTCCTCGGTGGTCTCCAGCAGCTGTTTCTCAGCCTCGCCCTCTTCAGAGGGCTCCTTCAGATAACTCGCCGCCGCCGCCAGCGCGTCCTGAGACTGGCGAGTGACGGACAAAGATGATATTTAGACCACAAGAAACAAACACACGGAGTCGGAACACGAGGAAGCAGCAGCCCGCACAGGACACGGGATAACGACAATTCCGGGATGACGACAAAGACAATCTAAAATGGTGGGACCACAGCTGCCCCATCAACGTTGTATTTTTCCCCGCCAACATTGTGTTATGTCCCACTTTTGTTGGATTTGAAGGATACTGGTGTTATAATTGCTATTTTTCACCTCAATGAAACACAACAACTAACCGAATGACATTTTGCCACACCAGCTTGTAAGAAAAGCTCCACACATGCCTATCGCTGCCCTCCCCGTCCATGAAGTTGCAAGCAGAACGAACCTATTAGAGCAACTTGACAATAGACAAGCACTAACGTCCCGTATCAGCCTCGCCTGTGAACACCACCCAACCCATTCCATCATTGTCGCACCTGTATGCTCAGAGTCCCGCCCCACCCCAACCCGTGTCACAGCAGAGCGGCCCACCTGTATGCTCTCGTTGAGTATGTCCTCCGGCTTGACGTGCAGCGCGCCTGCCTTGGCTTGCAGGATCTGTCGGCAGGCGGTGCGCCAGCGACTCTCCACCCGCAGCAGCAGGCCGCGGGAGGCGGACCGCGCCCCCGAGCTGGGCATTGGCCGCACCTTGTACAGCAGGAACCTGTACAGAGACGCCAACCCACCGACGGAGGTTAGCCGGGGGCAGCCACGGTGTAACATTAAGTTTCTAGAAAAGCCTTCTCGAAACCATTTGAATGTTCAAATGTTCAAATGAAGATTCAATGAAACACACTACCCCAAGTTGATACATCGCAACGTGGAACAAATTCAGGGGTAATGTGTTAACTTCCAGAGAGATGATCACGTCCTACAGACGCGGAGGGAGGGCGACTGGGCGGGTTGTCTACTGACCGGCACTTGTCCATGGGCTCGGCGCAGACCTCCTTATAGCTGGAGTCGAGCTGCTGCCGGGTGCGAATCAGGGACAGTTTGGTGCGGTGCACCAAGCGTAGCAGCTCGGGCACCGGCTCCGGCAGCGGCGGCAGCGACTCCGGGCCGACGTCCGATACACCTGCGGGCGGAGCAGGCCAGGTCAGGCCAGGTCCAGGTCACGCCGGCAGAGGGAACTCCGCCCAACCATGCTTCTGAGGAAGCCGACAACACGTCACCCACCTCGCCCGCATGACTGACCTGTTCACCGGTGCCTAGTCTGATCTCGCCCCTCCAGTCCCACCGCTCACGAGGGCCCCTGACAAAGCCGACAGCTGTCCCACTGCCCACCAGTGCCCCTGACGAAGCCGACAGCTGTCTCACCGCCCACCAGGGCCCTGACGAAGCCGTCAGCTGCGTCGTTTTACTGGACGTGCTGCACGTTACCTACACCACCCGCCGGCTCGCTCACCGGTGCCCCTGACGCCCCTCCCTCCCTGCCCTGTCCCCTGACTGACCGGCTCTGCTGACGAATGCGGCCAGGCGGCGGTGCAGGCCGAGCTGCCGGAGAACGGCGGCCAGCAGCAGCCGGCCGACCTGCTCCACCGGGTGGTCGGACGACCCCCCCCCCCTCCCTCCCCTGTCCCCCAACTGACCGGTTCTGCTGACGAAGGCGGCCAGGCGGCGGTGCAGGCCGAGCTGCCGGAGGACGGCGGCCAGCAGCAGCCGGCCGACCTGCTCCACCGGGTGGTCGGATGCCACCTGCAGCGGCATCTGTAGGTGGCGCTGCTGGCAGTGCCGTGAGATGGCGCCGCTCAAACGACGCGCACACTCCTCCTGGGAGAGGGAGACAGATGGACGGGCTGGGTTAACTGCTCACACTGCCGCTGAGCGAGATACGCTGCCGCCAGGACGCGACGCCCGGAGCGTTCGGAACTGGACAGATGGCGCAGAGCATCTCACACTGCCGCTGAGCGAGATACGCTGCCGCCAGGACGCGACGCCCGGAGCGTTCGGAACTGGACAGATGGCGCAGAGCATCTCACACTGCCGCTGAGCGAGATACGCTGCCGCCAGGACGCGACGCCCGGAGCGTTCGGAACTGGACAGATGGCGCAGAGCATCTCACACTGCCGCTGAGCGAGATACGCTGCCGCCACGACGCGACGCCCGGAGCGTTCGGAACTGGACTGATAGCGCAGAGAATCTCGGCGATAACACCATCGCGCCAGCGAAGCAAATGCAGACAAAGGTGACAAGTTCGAACACATGCAAAAGTTCGCGATAAGAGAATACTAGAAAGTAGAAATAACAATAAAATGAGCGGGCAGACCCAGGCTCCTACGCGCTTAACCGTAAATTGGCGTGGCACTAACCTCCGGCTCCTCGGCGTAGGCTATGACGAGTTTGACGGTGTCCTCCATGGTGGATGAGTTCATGTGCGCCTTGAACGGCGAGTTGCTCGTCTCACGGTCCTTATCAGCCTCCTCCGACCCCTGAGACACACCGCGCTGAAATGGACAGGGAGACGCAGGGGACACTCGATCAGCGGACTGAAACGGAGTCGCAACCGAGTCGCGTTACAACATCAGAACAAAAGGCGCTAAGCAAGAAGTAAGATTTTGTTTTGTGTACAGATACATGTGGCAAATGACATCGATGTGCCTCGTCTTTCACAACTAGCAGCTGGTCTGAAGAAAACAAACAAACAAACAATGTTTCTGATCGATTGCTTTAGCTTCGTTATGTCGATCGAACACCACACGATGACAACATTTCTACCCACGCTTTCCGGCTGTGCCGACCACCGTTGGCCGTGTCCGTTACCACGTTACCACGTTACCACGCTACCACGTTACCACGTTACCACGCCTGGCCCTGACCCACCTCCAGCCCTCCGTCGAACACGGCCGTCTGCAGCAGCGGCGCCGCCTGCAGCTCTGCCGGCTGTGGCGGCGTGCTGCGGTACAGCGCCGCCGCCTGCAGGCCCAGCAGTAGCGCCAGCGACCGCTCCGTGTCCACCAGTGGCGAGGAGAGCGAGCTGATGTCCGCCGCCCCCACCCCCGCCCCGGCCGCCGGCTCCGTGTCCGGCTCCAGCAGCGGCCCGACCAGCAGGCTCTTCAGCTGATCCAGCGCCTGGGGGGAGTGTTGCGCCGCCTCGAACGGCTTGGTGACGTCCTTCCCGGCGGAGCGCTGCAGCAGCTCGCCACCGCACGGCGCGTCCGCCCTGTACATACGGAGGCGGGCGGGGTGAGATGGGGCCAGCCGGGAGTCAAATAGGGTCAGCTGGGGTCAGCTAGAGTCAAATAGGGTCAAGTGGGTCAGACCAGAGTAAGGTGGACTCAGCGGAGTCGCTAGGGCTTGGCGGGGTTATTCTGATTTGCCACACGGGCACCAAACAGATGCCCGAGTGGGTAAAAAAAGAGACGGAATTAAATGAACTCAAACAGTTTGTAACGGGATCAAACGGAGTAAAACACTGTGATGTGCTCTAGTCCTGAACTCCGTGCCCGGTATTTATTCTCAAAACAGCCTACACTGATGATCAGCCGCTCCACCGCCCGGCTCCACTCCACTCACTTGAAGTCGTGCACGTCGTAGACCCTGCCGGCGATGACGACCCAGAGGCCGCCGTCTCTGTTGTGGTTCTCGACGTCGGCCCGCCGGATCACCGGCACGTCCTCGTTGGAGCGCACAGAGTGTGTCGAGTGGGAAGCGCCTGCGGGAGACGAGGTAGGTCAGCAGCGGTCGGTCCCGTCTCTTGGGCTTTGTTCAAGAGATGCTTTGGGCAGCTTAACTTATATACCGGCTGAATGTTTAACTATGTCGTAGGATACGCCTGCTGAATCATTTACAATAAGCAGGTCCAATTATAAAACCATAACAATGCTTCTGAAATTGAAAACACGAGAGAAGCTGAAAAATGAAGCCTGAAACCGAATTTCTATTTGGGCCATTCCTTAGGGAATATCTCAAACCTATAAAATACAATAACAACAATAACAAATACAGCCTTCGTCACCCTCGTAAGAAGTAAATACGGCAGCGGAGTGGAGGCTGCAGCGGGTCGACTGACCGATGATGCCGGGCCAGGCGAGGTCCTCGGCGTCCTCCCGGTCTGCGCCGGGCGCCAGTCGGTTGAACCTGTCCAGCGTGTCGAGCAGCGGCACCAGGGGGCCGGAGAGGTGCGGACATTGCAGCACCGGACTGCGCTGCTGTAGCATCAGCAGACACAGCACCAGCTCCGGCACCAGCACTCCTGGTGATACAGAGGCACAGTCAGACACAGCACCAGCTCCGGCACCAGCACTCCTGGTGATATCGAGGCACAGTCAGACACAGCACCAGCTCCGGCACCAGCACTCCTGGTGATACATAGGCACAGTCAGACACAGCACCAGCTCCGGCACCAGCACTCCTGGTGATACAGAGACATCAGCAGACACAGCACCAGCTCCGGCACCAGCACTCCTGGTGATATAGAGGCATCAGCAGACACAGCACCAGCTCCGGCACCAGCACTCCTGGTGATACAGGGGCACAGTCAGACACAGCACCAGCTCCGGCACCAGCACTGCTGGTGAAAAGAAACATTTATACAATCAGCACCACCGTCTCAGAAACAATAGACATTCGTGCATTGCCATTCCAGAAACAAGAGAATATTCACATGAATCGATTCATATGAATTGACCATTTATTCACATAAATTGACCATCCATTTACATTAATTGACTATTCATTCGGCAGAATTAACCATTCATTCACCCAAATCAAGCCGATATCCCTAGCGCAACCCACCCCAGCCCCCCCCCTCCCCATCCGAGACACCCCCCCCCCCCCTCCTCATCCCCCCTCACTCACCGACCACATCGTCCCGGAGCGCCGCAGCCACCAGCGCGAATAGCTTGGCGCCTGCCGCCGCCACGCCGCACGCCACTGACAGTGTGTCGTTAACATACACCATCAGAAGCTGGACGTACTTGGCGAGCAGCGAGCCGGCGCCGCGGTCATGGCGCTCTCTCTTCTCGTCCCCCGCGGCCGGCTCACCCAGGTGATGCAGCTCGACCAGCAGCAGCCGCTGGAACCTCACCAGCAAGTCCAGCGAGGCCGAGCGGCGCAGGCCGCCGCCCGGGGACGAGCACGGCGGAGGCGGAGGGGGAGGAGGGGGTGGTAGATCCGGGGTCGACTGGGAGAGCGTCGGCGACTCGGCAGCGGCGGTGGTTAGAGTATGGAGGCGGTACAGCGTCTGGGAGGAGATGTTCCTGACGGGGAGAGAGATGGCGCAGTGAGTCAGCCGGGAGGCGAGCGGTGGCTGTTACAAAAGACAGCTGCTGCAAGTGTCACGACAGAAGAGAATAGATGCGACTACGCAATACAGGCTAGTTATTGAAATCCGCATAGGTCAGAGCTCATAAGACACAGACACAGCCAACACTCACATCGATATTCTTCTTCTGAAAAGAAGTACAAATAACTTCCAAAACACCACACAGACACAAATTGTGTGAGATTGAATCTCAAGCTTTCCTGCGGCTGCCTTCACACCATCAATTCATCGTAGTTCCGCAGCGGGCCAACAACCGTCCTGAACTCACCGAAGCAGCTGTTTGACCAGATGGAGGAGAGGGATGGGCGGCTTCTCTCCACCGGCGCCCTGCGACCGCTTCGTCTCGGCCTCCAGCTGCGCCTGCTCCGTCATCATCTGTGACAACAGCACCTCCTTCTCGCCTCCCTCCTCCAGGTCCTGCACTTCAACTGAGGCAGAAAAGGGGCGGGGTCATCATCTGTGACAACAGCACCTCCTTCTCGCCTCCCTCCTCCAGGTCCTGCACTTCAACTGAGGCAGAAAAGGGGCGGGGTCATCATCTGTGACAACAGCACCTCCTTCTCGCCTCCCTCCTCCAGGTCCTGCACTTCAACTGAGGCAGAAAAGGGGCGGGGTCCTCATCTCTGCACCTCCTGCACTTCAACTGACTGAGAACAGGAGAAGAAACATTGCACTTCAACCGAGGGGAAACAGGTCACCAGGTCCTGCACTTCAACTCAGGGGGAAACCGGGGTCATCACCTGGCACAGCAACACCTCCTTCTCGCCACCCTCCTCCAGTTCCTGTACTTCAATTGAGGGGAAACAGGAGGAGAATCACCGTACTTCAACAGCTGAGGGCAACACGACAGGGAAACGCCGGCTTAACCTTCATTAACGGTAACACGGTGAATGCAACCGAACCCACGCTGCCCCACTCGGATGTCCCTTTAGAAAATCACACGCTACCCACAATATTACACGAGCACCTGGCCAAAGCCACCCGGTCCGTACCTTTAACAGCGGCTCGCAGCGCGGTCTCCAGCCACCCGGCCCGTACCTTTAACAGCGGCTCGCAGCGCGGTCTCCAGTCACCCGGTCCGTACCTTTAACAGCGGCTCGCAGCGCGGTCTCCAGTCACCCGGTCCGTACCTTTAACAGCGGCTCGCAGCGCGGTCTCCAGC
The DNA here is from genome assembly GCA_036785665.1 of Chirona hameri. NCBI lineage: Eukaryota > Metazoa > Arthropoda > Thecostraca > Balanomorpha > Balanidae > Chirona > Chirona hameri. The sequence continues at coordinate 60,196 of JAXIVJ010002916.1, forward strand.
CACCCGGTCCGTACCTTTAACAGCGGCTCGCAGCGCGGTCTCCAGCCCTCCGTCGGCCATCAGAGAGGAGACCAGCAGATCTGTCATGAACAGACGGCCGGGACTGGGCGAGCCGACCTCGCAGCCTGCGGTACAGACAGCGGTCAGACTGGGATACTGAGGAGCCTCGACTGTTGTCAATCGAGTCATTACGTGAATATCGGAAAGTTCCAGCCCTTTATCAGTTAATTCATGTACAGTCAGCATCGTTATACAATCAGGAAGAGAAAAAAAAAACACATAAAAAAGAGTACAAATGCGTGATGCATACGTATTCTTTAACTGTGATGATAATTTGTGTTTAAGGGCGCCGCAGCTACTAGGCAATGCGGCGCCCATTTCTTTAACTATCAAATATCTCAAGAAGTGACCAAGCAACATAATCAGCCAGCCAACACAATCACCACCGAACTTCCCTCAACTGCACAACGCCTCCAATATTTCCCCTCCAACACACCCTCTCCCCGTGTCGACCTGCTCCCTGCCCGTCTGCTGACTGACCAGCATGTGGCAGCAGCGTGGAGAGCGTCTTGGCCCGCTCCTCCGCGGTGGGCAGTAGGGCACTCCAGCCGACCTTGAGCGTGGCCTGGGCAGCCGCCTGGACCGAGGCGAGCACGCCGGAGCTGCTGGCCAGCTCCACCACCCGGCCGCGGAGAGAGGTGAGCAGGCGGGAGCCGGCCGACAGACCCAGCTCCGCCACAGGCAAGCCGTGGGTGATGGCCACGTGCAGCTGACAGAGGCGGAGGGGGGTACCGGTGAGCACGGAGGCACATATGGCAGTGTGCTTCAAGCTTCACCGTTTGCGTTTCCGCATGAGACATCGTTCCAGCGAAAAATCCCATCGATGGGGTAGAAACGTCCGTAGACATCAACGGGACAGGATTAACACCAACAATGGATATATTAATAGTGTATTCTCACACAGCCATCCTCCTCTAACGACAGTCCTCTTGTCCTCTTCTGTGCGGACACTCCTACCCTCACCTGGAGTGTCAGCAGGCGGAGGGCGGCCACCATGCTACACTCGTCCTCCTGGGTGGGCGGCCGGGCGGCGGTGGCGGCCGAGGGCGAGGCCCGTTCCATCAGCCGGTCCAGGTAGACGAATGTGCTCTCAGACACGTCCACCACGAACGGCACCCGGCGCGGCACCTTACTCTCCGAGCCCAGAGACCACGCGAACACCTGCAGGCACACGGCGCACTCTCAGACACGTCCACCACGAACGGCACCCGGCGCGGCACCTTACTCTCCGAGCCCAGAGACCACGCGAACACCTGCAGGCACACGGCGCACAGACGAGGGCCAGGGTCGACACAGGCAGCACATAAGCAACACATTGAAAAGGGCCACGGCCGGGCCAGATCAGCAAGATAAAACCTGATATAAAAGGTCACCAGGACAACAACAGAGCGGGAAGCAGATTTCTAAATTGTCCGAGGTAGCGTACGTACGTCTCTGGGCCACAAGGCCTAAGACTAAACCAAACGCATTTGACTACTACAAGAACACGACCAAGACTTCGCCATGTCCACACATGCCGTGTTTGTGTCCTCACTCCTCCGTATTCTGACCGTGCACATACGCCACGCCCGTGCCACTGCTGTCCGGCCTGTCTCCACTGACCTGAGCGGGTCCGCAGCAGGCTCCCAGCACGGCGCGGCTGTCCAGGCCGGGCAGCGGGCTGGGTGTGGGCAGCACGGCCGGCCTGCCGGCCACGCCGCGGCCCCAGACCAGCAGCTGGCCGTCCTCGGTCAGCGCCACACACGTGGTCACACCCACCGACAGCTGACGCACCTTACGGCCTGGGAGAGAGGGAGGTTAGGCTACCTTACGGCCTGTGAGAGAAGGGGGAGACAGCTGACGCACCTTACGGCCTGGGAGAGAGGGAGGTTAGGATACCTTACGGCCTGTGAGAGAAGGGGGAGACAGCTGACGCACCTTACGGCCTGAGAGAGAGAGGGAGGTTAGGATACCTTACGGCCTGGGAGAGAGGGAGGAGACAGCTGACGTACCTTACGGCCTGGGAGAGAGGGAGGAGACAGCTGACGCACCTTACGGCCTGGGAGAGAGGGAGGAGACAGCTGACGTACCTTACGGCCTGGGAGAGAGGGAGGTTAGGATACCTTACGGCCTGGGAGAGAGGGAGGAGACAGCTGACGTACCTTACGGCCTGGGAGAGAGGGAGGTTAGGATACCTTACGGCCTGGGAGAGGGAGGAGACAGCTGACGCACCTTACGGCCTGGGAGAGAGGGAGGTTAGGATACCTTACGGCCTGGGAGAGAGAGAGGAGACAGCTGACGTACCTTACGGCCTGGGAGAGAGGGAGGTTAGGCTACCTTACGGCCTGGGAGAGAGGGAGGAGACAGCTGACGCACCTTACGGCCTGGGAGAGAGGGAGGTTAGGATACCTTACGGCCTGGGAGAGAGGGAGGAGACAGCTGACGCACCTTACGGCCTGGGAGAGAGGGAGGTTAGGATACCTTACGGCCTGGGAGAGGAGGAGACAGCTGAGGCACCTTACGGCCTGGGGACGGCGGAGGAGCGGAGACGCTGGCGTGAGGAGACACGACGGGCAAGTGCTTAACCGCTTATGGCAGCATGCATGCATGTCAGCTTAGAAGACAGGGCCGCTGTCAGCTTAGAAGACAGGGCCGCTGTCAGCTTAGAAGACAGGGCCGCTGTTCTATCTCTGCATTTGAGGGACAACTCACAGGAGCTCTCAGTATAACTCAGTCGTTCTGCCACGATCGATCGCCATATTTGCATACGTCTAAGACTTAAGCATCACTCAATTACCGGATAATGAGCATTCTAGTCAGTTTCCTCTATCAGCACGCCTCCCCCCCCCTCACCTCACCTCCCCCCCCCCCCCCCCCAGCACCACCTACCGGCCAGCGCCTCGACCTTGAGCGGGTATCTGGCGTGCTCCTCCGTGCCGTGCCCCAGCCGAAACGTGTCGCCCTTTCCCCAGGTGTAGACGGCGCCGGTGTCAGTGAGCGCCGCGGTGAACTGGGCTCCGCTGACGGCCCGCACCACGCGCGCCTCCTGCAGACGCTCCACCAGCTGCGGCACCCGCGAGCCCTCGCTGCCGCCCCGACCTGACACGACAGACAGGCGTGTCTCAGGTGTCAGATGGATGGCGACCGGGTGACAAATCGCACACAATCAGAATATGTCGCAGGAATAAGAATTGTCACCAAACTTTGCACTCAATTCATCAGGCTGCTCAGTGTTAGTCCAAAATAGAGATCACAGTATATTTTACAGGATAATATAACAAACAGAATACACATACATTGAAAAGACGCTCAATTTACAGTGTAAGAACACACAATGTAAAATTATACAGAAAACGCTTCGAGTGATCAAATATCAAACGACACAGCAAAAAGGCCTACCTAGTTTGCCGTAGTCTCCGTCGCCCCAGGTGTAGACCAGTCCTGCGTCTGTGACAGCCACCGTCTGAGCATCCCCGGAGCCGCAGCACACGTCCACCACCCGCTGACCTGGTGACAGGTCAGGCCAGGTCAGGTTAGGTCAGGTCCACCACACGCTGACCTGGTGACAGGTCAGGTCGGGTCAGGTCAGGTCACGTCAGGTCAGGTCCACCACCCGCTGACCTGGTGACAGATCAGGTCAGATCAGGTCAGGTCAGGTCCACCACACACTGACCTGGTGACAGATCAGGTCAGGTCAGGTCCACCCCCCGCTGACCTGGGGACAGATCAGGTCAGGTCAGGTCAGGTTCGCCACCCGCTGACCTGGTGACAGATCAGGTCAGATCAGGTCAGGTCAGGTCCACCACACGCTGACCTGGTGACAGATCAGGTCAGGTCAGGTCAGGTCCACCACACGCTGACCTGGTGACAGATCAGGTCAGGTCAGGTCAGGTCCCCCACCCGCTGACCTTGGGACAGATCAGGTCAGGTCAGGTCAGGTCCACCACCCGCTGACCTGGGGACAGATCAGGTCAGGTCAGGTCCACCACACGCTGACCTGGTGACAGATCAGGTCAGGTCAGGTCAGGTCCACCACTCGCTGACCTGGTGACATCATGTCAGGTCAGGTCCACCACCCGCTGACCTGGTGACATCAGGTCAGGTCAGGTCAGGGCAGGTCCACCACCCGCTGACCTGGTGACAGATCAGGTCAGGTCAGGTCAGGTCAGGTCCACCACACGCTGACCTGGTGACAGATCAGGTCAGGTCAGGTCAGGTCAGGTCAGGTCAGGTCAGGTCCACCACCTGCTGACCTGGTGACAGATCAGGGCAGGTCAGGTCAGGTCCACCACACGCTGACTGACCTGGTGACAGATCAGGTCAGGTCAGGTCAGGTCCACCACACGCTGCCCTGGTGACAGATCAGGTCAGGTCAGGTCAGGGCAGGGCAGGTCAGGTCCACCACCCGCTGACCTGGTGACAGATCAGGTCAGGTCAGGTCAGGTCAGGGCAGGGTAGGTCAGGTCCACCACCCGCTGACCTGGTGACAGATCAGGTCAGGTCAGGTCAGGTCATGTCAGGTCCACCACACGCTGAACTGGTGACATATCAGGTCAGGTCAGGTCAGGTCCACCACACGCTGACCTGGTGACAGATCAGGTCAGGTCAGGGCAGGGCAGGGCAGGTCAGGTACACCACCCGCCGACCTGGTGACAGATCAGGTCAGGGCAGGGCAGGTCAGGTCCACCACCCGCTGACCTGGTGACAGATCAGGTCAGGTCAGGTCAGGTCCACCACCCGCTGACCTGGTGACAGATCAGGTCAGGTCAGGTCAGGTCCACCACACGCTGACCTGGTGACAGATCAGGTCAGGTCAGGTCACGTCCACCACACGCTGACCTGGTGACAGATCAGGTCAGGTCAGGTCAGGTCAGGTCAGGTCAGGTTAGTTCAGGTCAGGCTAGATCATGTCAGGTTAGGGCAGGTCAGGTCCAACACCCGCTGACCTGAGGACGAGAAGTCAGGTCAGGTCAGGTCAGGTCATGTCAGGGCAGGCCAGTTTAGGGCAGGGCAGGTTAGGGCAGGTCAAGTTAGGTCAGGTTAGGGCAGGTCAGGTTAGGTCAGGTCAGGTTAGGTCAGGTCAGGTCAAGTTAGGTCAGGTCAGGTCCACCATACGCTGACCTGATGACGAGAGGTCAGGTCATGTCAGGTCATGTCAGGTCATGTCAGGTCATGTCAGGTCATGTCAGGTCATGTCAGGTCATGCCAGGTCATGTCAGGTCATGTCATGTCATGTCATGTCATGTCATGTCATGTCATGTCATGTCATGTCATGTCAGACCATGTTAGGTCAGGTCAGGTCAGATCAGGTCATGGCAGGCCATGTCAGGTCATGCCATATCAGGTCATGTCAGGTCATGTCAGGTCATGCCGGTCATGTCCGGTCATGTCAGGTCAGGTCAGCTAATGTCAGGTCAGGCCAGGTCAGGTCAGGCCAGGTCAGGTCAGGTCAGGTCATAACGCATCAGGAGAATAGACACATTGACATTATCAGCAGGCGCATAGGAACTTCACAAGGTTCTCTAGCGTCCTACCTTTGAGCGCCTGCACAAGCGTGGGCAGGTGGCAGTCATCGAAGTTGCCGTGTCCGAGTCGCCCGTAGTTGCCGCGGCCCCAGGTGTACAGCTCGCCGCAGCTGGTCAACGCCGCGCTGTCAGGTCATACACATGGGACAGGTCAGGTCTGAGGTCAGCTGAAAAGCTCCCCACAGGCCGGAGTCAGCACCGTAAGGTTCAGCCAGGTCAGCTTATATCAAGGGCACATACGACATCAAATCGGACATTATGACACACGGCAGTCGACTTCCACCAGTGTGTTTTGAAACACAAAAACAGCCAGCCACGTGACGTCCGTGAGACTAGCTCATTAATACGTAGATCAGCTGAGCTGCCAGTGTCGTCACGTGATCTACTGACCTGTAGGTGGAGCCGCAGCTGGCGGTGGTCACGTGACCTACTGACCTGTACGTTGAGCCGCAGCTGGCGGCGGTCACGTGACCTACTGACCTGTAGGTGGAGCCGCAGCTGGCGGTGGTCACGTGACCTACTGACATGCACGTTGAGCCGCAGCTGGCGGCGGTCACGTGATCGACTGACCTGTACGTTGAGCCGCAGCTGGCGGCGGTCACGTGTTTGCCGGTGAGCGCCACCAGCAGGGTGGGAGTGTCGCGGCTCTGGCAGTCGCCGTGGCCCAGCCGGCCGCCATCACCGCTGCCCCACGAGAACAGCTGCAGAGCAGAACAGAGTAGCGTGCACCACACAAATGTAGCTCGCAACACAAACAATACCATTATTGCACACATATCGGAAAGTATGAAAAAAGTAAGTCCACCAGATTCCTTCGGTTACATACATCAAAGTAAGCATTCATACAACACAAAGTAGGCCTACTTAAACGATATTATGTGTGTCACCCAGTTCATTTTTTCCACTTAGACGGTGCTGTGCCAATCGAGGCCGGTCGGTCCGACTGACTGACCTGTCCGTCGCCGGTGACCACCATATAGTGCTGTCCCTCCGGGTGGGCCGACACGTGCACCGCCTCCCGCTCCGAGAGGCCCGCCAACGGCGTCAGGCTCTGTTGGGAGGGGGACACACGTCAGGCTTTGTTGGGAGGGGACACACGTCAGGCTCTGTTGAGAGGGGACACACGTCAGGCTCTGTTGGGAGGGGACACACGTCAGGCTCTGTTGGGAGGGGACACACGTCAGGCTCTGTTGGGAGGGGGCACACGTCAGGCTCTGTTGGGAGGGGGACACACGTCAGGCTCTGTTGGGAGGGGGACACACGTCAGGCTCTGTTGGGAGGGGGACACACGTCAGGCTCTGTTGGGAGGGGGACACACGTCAGGCTCTGTTGGGAGGGGGACACACGTCAGGCTCTGTTGGGAGGGGACACACGTCAGGCTCTGTTGGGAGGGGGACACACGTCAGGCTCTGTTGGGAGGGGGCACACGTCAGGCTCTGTTGGGAGGGGGCACACGTCAGGCTCTGTTGGGAGGGGGACACACGTCAGGCTCTGTTGGGAGGGGGCACACGACAGGCTCTGTTGGGAGGGGGACACACGTCAGGCTCCTGTCTGTGACGGATACTGACCTGTCTGTGACGGATACTGACCTGTCTGTGACGGATACTGACCTGTCTGTGACGGATACTGACCTGTCTGTCTGTGACGGACACTGACCTGTCTGTGACGGATACTGACCTGTCTGTGACGGATACTGACCTGTCTGTGACGGATACTGACCTGTCTGTGACGGATACTGACCTGTCTGTGACGGATACTGACCTGTCTGTGACAGATACTGACCTGTCTGTGACGGATACTGACCTGTCTGTGACGGATACTGACCTGTCTGTGACGGATACTGACCTGTCTGTGACGGATACTGACCTGTATGTGACGGATACTGACCTGTCTGTGACGGATACTGACCTGTCTGTGAAGGATACTGACCTGTCTGTGACGGATACTGACCTGTCTGTCTGTGACGGATACTGACCTATCTGTGACGGATACTGACCTGTCTGTGACGGATACTGACCTGTCTGTGACGGATACTGACCTGTCTGTGACGGATACTGACCTGTCTGTGACGGATACTGGCCTGTCTGTGACGGATACTGACCTATCTGTGACGGATACTGGCCTGTCTGTGACGGATACTGACCTGTCTGTGACGGATACTGACCTGTCTGTGACGGATACTGACCTGTCTGTGACAGATACTGGCCTGTCTGTGACGGATACTGACCTATCTGTGACGGATACTGACCTGTCTGTGACGGATACTGACCTGTCTGTGACGGATACTGACCTGTCTGTGACGGATACTGACCTGTCTGTGACGGATACTGACCTGTCTGTGACGGATACTGACCTGTCTGTGACGGATACTGACCTGTCTGTGACGGATACTGACCTGTCTGTCTGTGACGGATACTGACCTATCTGTGACGGACACTGACCTGTCTGTGACGGATACTGACCTGTCTGTGACGGATACTGACCTGTCTGTGACGGATACTGACCTGTCTGTGACGGATACTGACCTGTTCGTGACGGATACTGACCTTTCTGTGACGGATACTGACCTGTCTGTGACGGACACTGACCTGTCTGTCTGTGACGGATACTGACCTGTATGTGACGGATACTGACCTGTCTGTGACGGATACTGACCTGTCTGTGACGGATACTGACCTGTCTGTCTGTGACGGATACTGACCTATCTGTGACGGACACTGACCTGTCTGTGACGGATACTGACCTGTATGTGACGGATACTGACCTGTTCGTGACGGATACTGACCTGTCTGTGACGGATACTGACCTATCTGTGACGGATACTGACCTGTCTGTGACGGATACTGACCTGTCTGTGACGGATACTGACCTGTCTGTCTGTGACGGACACTGACCTGTCTGTGACGGATACTGACCTATCTGTGACGGATACTGACCTGTATGTGACGGATACTGACCTATCTGTGACGGACACTGACCTGTATGTGACGGATACTGACCTGTCTGTGACGGATACTGACCTGTCTGTGACGGATACTGACCTATCTGTGACGGATACTGACCTGTCTGTGACGGATACTGACCTGTCTGTGACGGATACTGACCTGTCTGTGACGGATACTGACCTGTCTGTGACGGATACTGACCTGTCTGTCTGTGACGGATACTGACCTATCTGTGACGGACACTGACCTGTCTGTGACGGATACTGACCTGTATGTGACGGATACTGACCTGTTCGTGACGGATACTGACCTGTCTGTGACGGATACTGACCTATCTGTGACGGATACTGACCTGTATGTGACGGATACTGACCTATCTGTGACGGACACTGACATGTATGTGACGGATACTGACCTGTCTGTGACGGATACTGACCTGTCTGTGACGGATATTGACCTGTCTGTCTGTGACGGATACTGACCTATCTGTGACGGATACTGACCTGTCTGTGACGGATACTGACATGTCTGTGACGGATACTGACCTGTTCGTGACGGATACTGACCTGTCTGTCTGTGACGGATACTGACCTATCTGTGACGGATACTGACCTGTCTGTGACGGATACTGACCTGTCTGTGACGGATACTGACCTGTCTGTGACGGATACTGACCTATCTGTGACGGATACTGACCTATCTGTGACGGATACTGACCTGTATGTGACGGATACTGACCTGTTCGTGACGGATACTGACCTGTCTGTGACGGATACTGACCTGTCTGTGACGGATACTGACCTGTCTGTGACGGATACTGACCTGTCTGTGACGGACACTGACCTGTATGTGACGGATACTGACCTGTCTGTGACGGATACTGACCTGTCTGTGACGGGCACTGACCTGTATGTGACGGATACTGACCTGTATGTGACGGATACTGACCTGTCTGTCTGTGACGGGCACTGACCTGTCTGTGACGGATACTGACCTGTCTGTGACGGATACTGACCTGTCTGTCTGTGACGGATACTGACCTGTCTGTGACGGATACTGACCTGTCTGTCTGTGACGGATACTGACCTGTCTGTGACGGATACTGACCTGTCTGTGACGGACACTGACCTGTATGTGACGGATACTGACCTGTATGTGACGGATACTGACCTGTCTGTGACGGATACTGACCTGTCTGTCTGTGACGGATACTGACCTGTCTGTGACGGATACTGACCTGTCTATCTGTGACGGATACTGACCTGTATGTGACGGATACTGACCTGTCTGTCTGTGACGGATACTGGCCTGTCTGTGACGGATACTGACCTGTCTGTGACGGATACTGACCTGTCTGTGACGGATACTGACCTGTCTGTCTGTGACGGATACTGACCTGTCTGTGACGGATACTGACCTGTCTGTCTGTGACGGATACTGACCTGTCTGTGACGGATACTGACCTGTCTGTGACGGATACTGACCTGTATGTGACGGATACTGACCTGTCTGTGACGGATACTGACCTGTCTGTGACGGACACTGACCTGTCTGTCTGTGACGGATACTGACCTGTCTGTGACGGATACTGACCTGTATGTGACGGATACTGGCCTGTCTGTGACGGATACTGACCTATCTGTGACGGATACTGACCTGTCTGTGACGGATACTGACCTGTCTGTGACGGATACTGACCTGTCTGTGACGGATACTGACCTGTCTGTGACGGATACTGACCTGTCTGTGACGGATACTGACCTGTCTGTGACGGACACTGACCTGTCTGTGACGGATACTGACCTGTCTGTGACGGACACTGACCTGTCTGTCTGTGACGGATACTGACCTGTCTGTGACGGATACTGACCTGTCTGTGACGGATACTGACCTGTCTGTGACGGACACTGACCTGTCTGTCTGTGACGGATACTGACCTATCTGTGACGGATACTGACCTGTCTGTGACGGATACTGACCTGTTCGTGACGGATACTGACCTGTCTGTGACGGATACTGACCTGTCTGTGACGGATACTGACCTGTCTGTGACGGATACTGACCTGTCTGTGACGGATATTGACCTGTTCGTGACGGATACTGACCTATCTGTGACGGATACTGACCTGTCTGTGACGGATACTGACCTGTCTGTGACGGACACTGACCTGTCTGTCTGTGACGGATACTGACCTATCTGTGACGGATACTGACCTGTCTGTGACGGATACTGACCTGTTCGTGACGGATACTGACCTATCTGTGACGGATACTGACCTGTCTGTGACGGATACTGACCTGTCTGTGAAGGATACTGACCTGTCTGTGACGGATACTGACCTGTCTGTGACGGATACTGGCCTGTCTGTGACGGATACTGACCTGTCTGTGACGGATACTGACCTATCTGTGACGGATACTGACCTGTCTGTGACGGATACTGACCTGTCTGTGACGGATACTGACCTGTCTGTGACGGATACTGACCTGTCTGTGACGGATACTGACCTGTCTGTCCGTGACGGAGTACGGCACCAGGTACACAGCGCCCGTGTGGGTCAGCGCGATGGCTGCCTGCTCTCCACAGGCCATCTGACGGAGACGCAGTTCCCCCAGACAGTCCACGGCGGCGGCGGCGGCGGCGGAGCCCGGGCTGGCGGCCGGCGAGACGGGCGTACCACCGCCACCGCCCCCGCCGCCCACACACAGCAGCTCGTGTCGGCCCGTGTCCTGCAGCGCAGCGGGATATGACGTCATCAAAATTGGCAGAACCGAGCAGGCGGTGGAAATTGCCTCTCCAAAACTCAAAGAAATACAATACCGTATATAAAGGGACGTTATAATTTAGTGCGTAATATTAACCAGTCATCCAAGATCATTGTTCTACTCCGGGCATAGCTCTTCAGTTAAAGAGACAACCCCTGACTGAATTCTGGCCGTACCTTCTCTGTGGCGTTATCGGGCTGTAGCGGGGCGGCCAGCCTGTCCAGCAGACAGAGCAGCACCACGGCCACCTGGCGCAGGTCCACGTACATCTCCGGGTCGTCCGGCAGCTCCAGCAGCCGCAGGAACACGTCCGTCGGCGACACCTGGCGGGAAGAGGCGGAAACAGGGGTTACCAGAGCTGTCAACGGCACCGCACCAGGGTTACCAGCTGTCACCGGCACCGCACCAGGGGTTACCAGTCGTCGCCGGCACCGCACCAGGGTTACCAGCTGTCGCCGGCACCAGGGCTACCAGCTGTCACCGGCACCGCACCAGGGGTTACCAGTCGTCGCCGGCACCGCACCAGGGGTTACCAGATAGGGTTGTTTTGATTGTATTTATGTATTGCCATTATGAGTTACAGGTTGTTTTTGTTTTTGATTTGTTCCTATTTATTATCATTATCATTACGAGTGTAGGAGAGGCGCCTTGTCACAAGCCGACAGAGCTTTTGCGCCAATCCTGAAAATTGCATGTTATCGCCCTTTTATAATACTGAATAAAATGTATTCAACAACAACAACAACCAGTCGTTGCCGGCACCGCACCAGGGTTACCAGCTGTCAACGGCACCGCACCAGGGGTTACCAGTCGTTGCCGGCACCGCACCAGGGTTACCAGCTGTCAACGGCACCGCACCAGGGTTACCAGCTGTCACCGGCACCGTTCCAGGGGTTACCAGTCGTCGCCGGCACCGCACCAGGGTTACCAGCTGTCACCGGCACCGCACCAGGGGTTACCAGCTGTCAACGGCACCGCATCAGGGTTACCAGCTGTCACCGGCACCGCACCAGGGGTTACCAGTCGTCGCCGACACCGCACCAGGGGTTACCAGTCGTCGCCGGCACCGCTCCAGGGGTTACCAGTCGTCGCCGGCACCGCACCAGGGGTTACCAGCTGTCACCGGCACCGCACCAGGGTTACCAGCTGTCAACGGCACCGCACCAGGGGTTACCAGCTGTCACCGGCACCGCACCAGGGGTTACCAGTCGTCGCCGGCACCGCTCCAGGGGTTACCAGTCGTCGCCGGCACCGCTCCAGGGGTTACCAGCTGTCACCGGCACCGCACCAGGGGTTACCAGCTGTCAACGGCACCGCACCAGGGGTTACCAGCTGTCAACGGGACCGCACCAGGGTTATCAGCTGTCACCGGCACCGCACCAGGGGTTACCAGTCGTTGCCGGCACCGCACCAGGGGTTACCAGCTGTCACCGGCACCGCACCAGGGTTACCAGTCGTCGCCGGCACCGCTCCAGGGGTTACCAGCTGTCAACGGCAACGCACCAGGGTTACCAGCTGTCACCGGCACCGCACCAGGGTTACCAGTCGTCGCCGGCACCGCTCCAGGGGTTACCAGCTGTCAACGGCACCGCACCAGGGTTACCAGCTGTCACCGGCACCGCACCAGGGTTACCAGCTGTCACCGGCACCGCACCAGGGTTACCAGCTGTCAACGGCACCGCACCAGGGTTACCAGTCGTCGCCGGCACCGCTCCAGGGGTTACCAGCTGTCACCGGCACCGCATCAGGGTTACCAGTCGTCGCCGGCACCGCACCAGGGTTACCAGCTGTCACCGGCACCGCATCAGGGTTACCAGTCGTCGCCGGCACCGCTCCAGGGGTTACCAGTCGTCGCCGGCACCGCTCCAGGGGTTACCAGCTGTCACCGGCACCGCACCAGGGGTTACCAGCTGTCAACGGCACCGCACCAGGGGTTACCAGCTGTCAACGGGACCGCACCAGGGTTATCAGCTGTCACCGGCACCGCACCAGGGGTTACCAGTCGTTGCCGGCACCGCACCAGGGGTTACCAGCTGTCACCGGCACCGCACCAGGGTTACCAGTCGTCGCCGGCACCGCTCCAGGGGTTACCAGCTGTCAACGGCAACGCACCAGGGTTACCAGCTGTCACCGGCACCGCACCAGGGTTACCAGTCGTCGCCGGCACCGCTCCAGGGGTTACCAGCTGTCAACGGCACCGCACCAGGGTTACCAGCTGTCACCGGCACCGCACCAGGGTTACCAGCTGTCACCGGCACCGCACCAGGGTTACCAGCTGTCACCGGCACCGCATCAGGGTTACCAGTCGTCGCCGGCACCGCACCAGGGTTACCAGCTGTCACCGGCACCGCATCAGGGTTACCAGTCGTCGCCGGCACCGCACCAGGGGTTACCAGTCGTCGCCGGCACCGCTCCAGGGGTTACCAGTCGTCGCCGGCACCGCACCAGGGTTACCAGCTGTCAACGGCACCGCACCAGGGGTTACCAGTCGTTGCCGGCACCGCACCAGGGTTACCAGCTGTCACCGGCACCGCACCAGGGGTTACCAGCTGTCAACGGCACCGCACCAGGGTTACCAGCTGTCACCGGCACCGCACCAGGGGTTACCAGCTGTCAACGGCACCGCACCAGGGGTTACCAGTCGTCGCCGACACCGCTAGACAATGACATCGGACATGCACATCAGACGCAAAGAAGTCAGAGGTGGTCATCTCGGTTCGAGATGAAGCATATCAGAGGCTATGGGGGAGGGAGGGTAGCGTCATCAGCGCACAGTGACATTGTCAACAGCCATTCAAAGAACAGCGACAGATATTGCTATCATATAACGAACACCTAGGACCAGGCCGTGTAGAAACATCCCACAAGCTTCCCCGAGGAAGAGCCAGTGGACCCAGACGGGCGTCTAGGCCCCCCCCCTCACTCCCTCCCGACACGACCAGCTGCCCACGGCTGCCACCAGCCCGCCTGCCGCGGCTGCCCCCTCGTACCGTGCCGGTGGTGAGCTCGCGCGGTATGGTTGGTGATCCAGCGTGTCCGCCGGGGCCGGCAGCCACCGCCAGCAGTCGGTGCAGCAGCGGCAGCAGAGGGGCAGAGCTGCCGTGACGCCGCGTCCTGACACATACAGACACACACACGCATCAGACGTCACACACACACAGACACACAAACACACAAACACATCAGGCATTACACACACACACACACACACACACACACACACACACACATACACACATACACTACAGTTCAGTCAGCTCCGACCAGCCGAGCTCCAGGTGCAGACATCTGCGAACCCCGCTACCACCTCACAGCCCAGGTTTTACCAAGACAAAGACAAAAAGCAGCCGGTATCGCGCACTTCGCGATCTCTTAACATCGCCTACAACAGCTGAAAAGCAGCCAGGATGACGACTTCGCGTCCAGCGAGCAAGCCAACACATTCTTATGTGCCGTCATAGCCCGCATCTGCAAAAACAAATCAGACGCCAACCTCGCCCCATGTCATCTCAGAAGAGGTGACATAGGGCGTCAGACCTCGTCTACACGGAACCTAACCACACTGACCCCGACCCTAACTCTCCACAGTCCACACTGACCCCGACCCTGACTCTCCACACTGACCCCGACCCTAACTCTCCACACTGACCCCGACCCTAACTCTCCACACTGACCCCGACCCTAACTCTCCACACTGACCCCGACCCTAACTCTCCACACTGACCCCGACACTAACTCTCCACACTGACCCGACCCTAACTCTCCACACTGACCCCGACCCTAACTCTCCACACTGACCCCGACCCTAACTCTCCACACTGACCCGACCCTAACTCTCCACACTGACCCCGACCCTAACTCTCCACACTGACCCCGACACTAACTCTCCACACTGACCCCGACCCTAACTCTCCACAGTCCACACTGACCCCGACCCTGACTCTCCACACTGACCCCGACCCTAACTCTCCACACTGACCCCGACCCTAACTCTCCACACTGACCCGACCCTAACTCTCCACACTGACCCCGACCCTAACTCTCCACACTGACCCCGACCCTAACTCTACACACTGACCCCAACCCTAACTCTCCACACTGACCCGACCCCAACTCTCCACACTGACCCCGACACTAACTCTCCACACTGACCCCGACCCTAACTCTCCACACTGACCCCGACCCTAACTCTCCACACTGACCCGACCCTAACTCTCCACACTGACCCCGACACTAACTCTCCACACTGACCCCGACCCTAACTCTCCACACTGACCCCGACCCTAACTCTCCACACTGACCCCGACCCTAACTCTCCACACTGACCCCGACCCCAACTCTCCACACTGACCCCGACCCTAACTCTCCACACTGACCCCGACCCTAACTCTCCACACTGACCCCGACCCTAACTATCCACACTGACCCCGACCCTAACTCTCCACACTGACCCCGACCCTAACTCTCCACACTGACCCCGGCCCTAACTCTCCACACTGACCCCGACCCTAACTCTCCACACTGACCCGACCCTAACTCTCCACACTGACCCCGACCCTAACTCTCCACACTGACCCCGACCCTAACTCTACACACTGACCCCAACCCTAACTCTCCACACTGACCCCGACCCTAACTCTCCACACTGACCCCGACCCTCTCTCCACACTGACCCCGACCCTAACTCTCCACACTGACCCCGACCCTAACTCTCCACACTGACCCCGACCCTAACTCTCCACACTGACCCCGACCCTAACTCTACACACTGACCCCGACACTAACTCTCCACACTGACCCGACCCTAACTCTCCACACTGACCCCGACACTAACTCTCCACACTGACCCCGACCCTAACTCTCCACACTGACCCCGACCCTAACTCTCCACACTGACCCGACCCTAACTCTCCACACTGACCCCGACACTAACTCTCCACACTGACCCCGACCCTAACTCTCCACACTGACCCCGACCCTAACTCTCCACACTGACCCCGACCCTAACTCTCCACACTGACCCCGACCCCAACTCTCCACACTGACCCCGACCCTAACTCTCCACACTGACCCCGACCCTAACTCTCCACACTGACCCCGACCCCAACTCTCCACACTGACCCGACCCTAACTCTCCACACTGACCCGACCCTAACTCTCCACACTGACCCGACCCTAACTCTCCACACTGACCCCGACCCTAACTCTCCACACTGACCCCAACCCTAACTCTCCACACTGACCCCGACCCTAACTCTCCACACTGACCCCGACCCTCTCTCCACACTGACCCCGACCCTAACTCCACACTGACCCCGACCCTAACTCTCCACACTGACCCCGACCCTAACTCTCCACACTGACCCCGACCCTAACTCTCCACACTGACCCCGACCCTAACTCTCCACACTGACCCCGACCCTAACTCTCCACACTGACCTGTTATCTGCTGCCGTGTGCCCGGCGGCGTGCCAGATCTGCAGCACCAGCAGCAGCACGTTCAGCAGGTGGCTGAGCGCCGCCCGCTGCACGGCCAGCTCCAGCAGCAGGGAGAGCGCCAGGTGACGGTCAGAGGTAGGCACTCCGCCCACCTCCCTGTGGAGGCGCAGCGGTCACACGCGGCCACACACGGTCAGACACGGTCACACGCGGTCACACGCGGTCACCTCGGCAGTTCAAGCCAAGTCTCATAGGGAGCTGACGAAGGTTGCCACGCACAGTCAATAGCGTAACCTATCCCTGAGAAAGCAAAGTTGCCCTCCTGTTTTGAGACCGGTGAGCAGCGCCACCTACTAAACAAGTGCCTGACAAGGAGCGCCACCTATTAAACAAGACACTAACGTGCAGTGCCACCTACCCGAGCACGACGGAGCGCAGGAAGCGGTTGGCCTTGTCGACCACCTCGAGCCAGACGGGCGACACCTGGTCCTCGTCAAATAGATTACCCTCGGGCAGGTAACGCAGCGCCTCCAGCGCCTCCTAGCGGACACAGCGGGAAACACAGCACAGTCAGGACACTGCGAGAAACAGCACAGTCATGGGGCACTCTGAGAGAGGGCACCACGGCGAGAAACAGCACAGTCACGGGGCACTCTGAGAGAGGGCACCACGGCGAGAAACAACACAGTCACGGGGCACTCTGAGAGAGGGCACCACGGCGAGAAACAACACAGTCACGGGGCACTGAGAGAGGGCACCACGGCGAGAAACAGCACAGTCACGGGGCACTCTGAGAGAGGGCACCACGGCGAGAAACAGCACAGTCACGGGGCACTCTGAGAGAGGGCACCACGGCGAAAACAACACAGTCACGGGGCACTCTGAGAGAGGGCACCACGGCGAGAAACAGCACAGTCACGGGGCACTCTGAGAGAGGGCACCACGGCGAGAAACAGCACAGTCACGGGGCACTCTGAGAGAGGGCACCACGGCGAGAAACAACACGTCACGGGGCACTCTGAGAGAGGGCACCACGGCGAGAAACAACACAGTCACGGGGCACTCTGAGAGAGGGCACCACGGCGAGAAACAGCACAGTCACGGGGCACTCTGAGAGAGGGCACCACGGCGAGAAACAACACAGTCACGGGGCACTCTGAGAGAGGGCACCACGGCGAGAAACAGCACAGTCACGGGGCACTCTGAGAGAGGGCACCACGGCGAGAAACAACACAGTCACGGGGCACTCTGAGAGAGGGCACCACGGCGAGAAACAGCACAGTCACGGGGCACTCTGAGAGAGGGCACCACGGCGAGAAACACACAGTCACGGGGCACTCTGAGAGAGGGCACCACGGCGAGAAACAACACAGTCACGGGGCACTCTGAGAGAGAGCTTTGTGTTTGTACGATTAGACAGATCTATCCAAGTCAGATCCCCTTTAATCCTCCGACAACCGGCCCTCCATCCTCTGTCACGCCCACGGTAACCCGGGTCTGGTGGTCGCTGGCCACCGGGCATGTGGTGGCCTCGAGTCGCCCCGGGGAGTGGTAGCCGCCTTCATGGCTTGGGCTCTCCTCGCAGCTTCGCTCTGCGGGGAAGGGCCCTGTAAGTCCGTGGACGGTTACCCGGTCGGCGTTTTATTTGGACCCACTTCACCCCTTCTCCTTCATCCCATGGCTGCGCAATGGTCCGAGCGGACTGAAGCGGCCTTATCCCAACCAACCAACCAACCAGCCAGCCAGCCAGCCAGCCAGCCAGCCAGCCAGCCAGCCAGCCAGCCAGCCAGCCAGCCAGCCAGCCAGCCAGCCAGCCAGCCAGCCAGCCAGCCAGCCAGCCAGCCAGCCAGCCAGCCAGCCAGCCAGCCAGCCAGCCAGCCAGCCAGCCAGCCAGCCAGCCAGCCAGCCAACCAACCAACCAACCAACCAGCCAAATTGGCATCACTGTCATCATCACCACAAATATAAGGGACCGTTGTCGATAGGTGGGAATCTACGTGTAGGTTATACCGTTATGTTGCATGTCTTCGAGTATTCCATGCTTCAAAAGCACATGGCTGTATTCGTGAAAGTGCTCTGAAATCACGAGTTACTGCATCCATCGCGATTAACGGAACGATTTCTCGCGGAAAAATAAAGCCTCAATGCGTCTAGTTCAACCACGTCACAATAAGGGTGTGATCGGCAACACGACAAATTCGCTCTCTGACGAATCCAACGAATTCGCTCTGCGACGAATTCGCTGTCTCGTGCGTTCTGTAACAACAAAATTATCCGCCGGTTTTGTCACTGCTGCGCCGTGTCATGATTTGTGTAGTTATAGGGTCTTGGTTTGTGTGGTTATTTTACTTGTTTTCAGAAATCACGGTACTTTTAACTTTATTGTCAAAAGTTGTGTTAAAATGATCAATAACATGCCAAATATGTATTGTAGTGGTCAAATGAATAATTAAAATAGGCTGTTATTGGCATGTTATTGATCATTTTAACACAACTTTTGACAATAATGTCCATCATGCCAGCCATCCAAATAATAAATAACTTGTAACTTTGTCAGTACTCAGCAACACTGCAGTCAATACAGCAATACTGCAGATGACGTTATGGCACACTGCAAAATAAATTAGCCCTCCCGACGACTGGTTTGGAAATTCGCGCTCCGACAGAGCGAATTCGTCGGGCGAATTCGCTCGTTTGCAGATTCGTCGTGCTACCGAACACAAACTGAGCGAATATTCGGCGTCCGACGAATCACCGACGAATTCGTCGTGATTACGGCGAATTCGTCTTGTTGCCGATCGCACCCTAAATCACAGTCTCGATGTGTTACATCTGCCTTCTGACAGATAAAAATGTCCGAAAACACAATCAGTTCTGCACATCACCATCATCACCATCTTTCGATCGTGTCTCACACTCTGGCTTGTTTTCTGAATACGAGTCTGAATTGTGAATTGTCGCATTACGCTGTCAGGTTAGGACGGCCGTCCGTGCCTCACCTTGAGAAGATCGGAGCAGATGTCGGTGTCAGCGTGTGGTCAGGCTAGGACGGCCGTCCGTGCCTCACCTTGAGAAGGTCGGAGCAGATGTCGGTGTCAGCGTGTGGTCAGGCTAGGCCGGCCGTCCGTGCCTCACCTTGAGAAGGTCGGAGCAGATGTCGGTGTCAGCGTGTGGTCAGGTTAGGACGGCCGTCCGTGCCTCACCTTGAGAAGGTCGGAGCAGATGTCGGTGTCTTCCCCGGATCGCCAGGCTCGCCGCAGGAACGCGATGGCGAACCCCATGGCGGCACGGGAGCCTACCCGGGCCAGACTGTGTGATGGCGGCTCCCCGCGAGTCCCGACCCCGCGGCCTCCAGGCACCACCTGAGAGCAGAATAAAACAAAGTCAGACAAGCCAGACACATACAGACAGACACAGACAGACACAGACGGACACAGACAGACACAGACAGACACAGACAGACACAGACAGACACAGACAGACACAGACAGACACAGACAGACACAGACAGACACAGACAGACACAGACAGACACAAACAGACACAGACAGACACAGACAGACACAGACAGACACAGACAGACACAGACAGACACAGACAGACACATACAGACACAGACAGACACAGACAGACACAGACAGACACAGACAGACACAGACACAGACACAGATACAGATACAGACACAGATACAGACACAGATACAGACACAGATACAGATACAGACACAGATACAGACACAGACACAGACACAGACACAGACAGACACAAACACAGACACAGACATACACATACAGACACAGACACAGACACAGACACAGACACAGACACAGACACAGACACAGACACATACACAAACACAGACACAGACACAGACACAGACACAGACACAGACACAGACACAGACACAGACACAGACACAGACACAGACACAGACACAGACACAGACACAGACACAGACACAGACACAGACACAGACACAGACACAGACACAGACA
Source organism: Chirona hameri (assembly GCA_036785665.1). NCBI lineage: Eukaryota > Metazoa > Arthropoda > Thecostraca > Balanomorpha > Balanidae > Chirona > Chirona hameri. The sequence goes on from JAXIVJ010002916.1 coordinate 80,906, forward strand.
CAGACACAGACACAGACACAGACAGACACAGACAGACACAGACAGACACAGACAGACACAGACAGACACAGACAGACACAGACAGACACAGACAGACACAGACAGACACAGACAGACACAGACAGACACGACAGACACGACAGACACAGACAGACACAGACAGACACAGACAGACACAGACAGACACAGACAGACACAGACAGACACAGACAGACACAGACAGACACAGACAGACACAGACAGACACAGCCAGACACAGCCAGACACAGCCAGACACAGACAGACACATACAGACACAGACAGACACAGACAGACACAGACAGACACAGACAGACACAGACAGACAGACACAAACAGACACAGACAGACACAAACAGACACAGACAGACACAGACAGACACAGGCAGACACAGACATACACAGACAGACACAGAAAGACACAGACAGACACAGACAGACACAGACAGACACAGACAGTCACAGACAGTCACAGACAGACACAGACAGACACAGACAGACACAGACATACACAGACATACACAGACAGACACAGACACAGACACAGACAGACACATACAGACACAGACAGACACAGACAGACACAGACAGACACAGACAGACACAGACAGACACAGACAGACACAGACAGACACAGACAGACACAGACAGACACAGACAGACACAGACAGACACAGACAGACACAGACAGACACAGACAGACACAGACAGACACAGACAGACACAGACAGACACAGACAGACACAGACAGAATCATGCAGACACATGCAGACACAGACAGACACAGACAGACACAGACAGACACAGACAGACACAGACAGACACAGACAGACACAGACAGACACAGACAGACACAGACAGACACAGACAGACACAGACAGACACAGACAGATACAGACAGATACAGACAGATACAGACAGATACAGACAGACACAGACAGACACAGACAGACACAGACAGACACAGACAGACACAGACAGACACAGACAGACACAGACAGACACAGACAGACACAGACAGACACAGACAGACACAGACAGACACAGACAGACACAGACAGACACAGACAGACACAGACAGACACAGACAGACACAGACAGACACAGACAGACACAGACAGACACAGACAGACACAGACAGACACAGACAGACACAGACAGACAGACACAGACAGACACAGACAGACACAGACAGACACAGACAGACACAGACAGACACAGACAGACACAGACAGACACAGACAGACACAGACAGACACAGACAGACACAGACAGACACAGACAGACACAGACAGACACAGACAGACACAGACAGACACAGACAGACACAGACAGACACAGACAGACACAGACAGACACAGACAGACACAGACAGACACAGACAGACACAGACAGACACAGACAGACACAGACAGACACAGACAGACACAGACAGACACAGACAGACACAGACAGACACAGACAGACACAGACAGACACAGACAGACACAGACAGACACAGACAGACACAGACAGACACAGACAGACACAGACAGACACAGACAGACACAGACAGACACAGACAGACACAGACAGACAGACAGACACAGACAGACACAGACAGACACATACAGATACAGACATACACAGACAGACACAGACAGACACAGACAGACACAGACAGACACAGACAGACACAGACACAGACAGACACAGACAGACACAGACAGACACAGACAGACACAGACAGACACAGACAGACACAGACAGACACAGACATACAGAGACAGACACAGACAGACACAGACAGACACAGACAGACACAGACAGACACAGATAGACACAGATAGACACAGACAGACACAGACAGACACAGACAGACACAGACAGACACAGACAGACACAGACAGACACAGACAGACACAGACAGACACAGACAGACACAGACAGACACAGACAGACACAGACAGACACAAACAGACACAGACAGACACAGACAGACACAGACAGACACAGACAGACACAGACAGACACAGACAGACACAGACAGACACAGACAGACACAGACAGACACAGACAGACACAGACAGACACAGACAGACACAGACAGACAGACACAGACAGACAGACACAGACAGACACATACAGACACAGACAGACACAGACAGACACAGACAGACACAGACAGACACAGACAGACACAGACAGACAGACAGACAGACACAGACAGACAGACACAGACAGACAGACACAGACAGACAGACACAGACAGACAGACACAGACAGACAGACACAGACAGACAGACACAGACAGACAGACACAGACAGACAGACACAGACAGACAGACACAGACAGACAGACACAGACAGACAGACACAGACAGACAGACACAGACAGACAGACACAGACAGACAGACACAGACAGACAGACACAGACAGACAGACACAGACAGACAGACACAGACAGACAGACACAGACAGACAGACACAGACAGACAGACACAGACAGACAGACACAGACAGACAGACACAGACAGACAGACACAGACAGACAGACACAGACAGACAGACACAGACAGACAGACACAGACAGACAGACACAGACAGACAGACACAGACAGACAGACACAGACAGACAGACACAGACAGACAGACACAGACAGACAGACACAGACAGACAGACACAGACAGACAGACACAGACAGACAGACACAGACAGACAGACACAGACAGACAGACACAGACAGACAGACACAGACAGACAGACACAGACAGACAGACACAGACAGACAGACACAGACAGACAGACACAGACAGACAGACACAGACAGACAGACACAGACAGACACAGACGGACACAGACAGACACAGACAGACACAGACAGACACAGACAGACACAGACAGACACAGACAGACACAGACAGACACAGACAGACACAGACAGACACAGACAGACACAGACAGACACAGACAGACACAGACAGACACAGACAGACACAGACAGACACAGACAGACACAGACAGACACAGACAGACACAGACACACAGACAGACACAGACAGACACAGACACAGACAGATACAGACACAGACAGACACAGACAGACACAGACAGACACAGACAGACACAGACAGACACAGACAGACACAGACACACAGACAGACACAGACAGACACAGACAGACACAGACAGACACAGACAGACACAGACAGACACAGACAGACACAGACAGACACAGACAGACACAGACAGACACAGACAGACACAGACAGACACAGACAGACACAGACAGACACAGACAGACACAGACAGACACAGACAGACACAGACAGACACAGACAGACAGACACAGACAGACAGACACACACAGACAGACACAGACAGACACATACAGATACAGACATACACAGACAGACACAGACAGACACAGACAGACACAGACAGACACAGACAGATACAGACACAGACAGACACAGACAGACACATACAGACACAGACAGACACAGACAGACACAGACAGACACATACAGACACATACAGACAGACACAGACAGACAGACACAGACAGACAGACACAGACAGACAGACACAGACAGACAGACACAGACAGACAGACACAGACAGACAGACACAGACAGACAGACACAGACAGACAGACACAGACAGACAGACACAGACAGACAGACACAGACAGACAGACACAGACAGACAGACACAGACAGACAGACACAGACAGACAGACACAGACAGACAGACACAGACAGACAGACACAGACAGACAGACACAGACAGACAGACACAGACAGACAGACACAGACAGACAGACACAGACAGACAGACACAGACAGACAGACACAGACAGACAGACACAGACAGACAGACACAGACAGACAGACACAGACAGACAGACACAGACAGACAGACACAGACAGACAGACACAGACAGACAGACACAGACAGACAGACACAGACAGACAGACACAGACAGACAGACACAGACAGACAGATACAGACAGACACAGACAGACAGACACAGACAGACAGACACAGACAGACAGACACAGACAGACAGACACAGACAGACAGACACAGACAGACAGACACAGACAGACAGACACAGACAGACAGACACAGACAGACAGACACAGACAGACAGACACAGACAGACAGACAGACACAGACAGACAGACACAGACAGACATACACAGACAGACAGACACAGACAGACAGACACAGACAGACAGACACAGACAGACAGACAAAGACAGACAGACACAGACAGACAGACACAGACAGACAGACACAGACAGACAGACACAGACAGACAGACACAGACAGACAGACACAGACAGACAGACACAGACAGACAGACACAGACAGACAGACACAGACAGACAGACACAGACAGACAGACACAGACAGACAGACACAGACAGACAGACACAGACAGACAGACACAGACAGACAGACACAGACAGACAGACACAGACAGACAGACACAGACAGACAGACACAGACAGACAGACACAGACAGACAGACACAGACAGACAGACACAGACAGACAGACACAGACAGACAGACACAGACAGACAGACACAGACAGACAGACACAGACAGACAGACACAGACAGACAGACACAGACAGACAGACACAGACAGACAGACACAGACAGACAGACACAGACAGACAGACACAGACAGACAGACACAGACAGACAGACACAGACAGACAGACACAGACAGACAGACACAGACAGACAGACACAGACAGACAGACACAGACAGACAGACACAGACAGACAGACACAGACAGACAGACACAGACAGACAGACACAGACAGACAGACACAGACAGACAGACACAGACAGACAGACACAGACAGACAGACACAGACAGACAGACACAGACAGACAGACACAGACAGACAGACACAGACAGACAGACACAGACAGACAGACACAGACAGACAGACACAGACAGACAGACACAGACAGACAGACAGACACAGACAGACAGACACAGACAGACAGACACAGACAGACAGACACAGACAGACAGACACAGACAGACAGACACAGACAGACAGACACAGACAGACAGACACAGACAGACACAGCCAGACACAGACAGACACAGACAGACACAGACAGACACAGACAGACACAGACAGACACAGACAGACACAGACAGACACAGACAGACACAGACAGACACAGACAGACACAGACAGACACAGACAGACACAGACAGACACAGACAGACACAGACAGACACAGACAGACACAGACAGACACAGACACAGACACAGACAGACACAGACAGACACAGACAGACACAGACAGACACAGACACAGACAGATACAGACACATACAGACACATACAGACACAGACAGACACAGACAGACACAGACAGACACAGACAGACACAGACAGACACAGACAGACACAGACAGACACAGACAGACACAGACAGACACAGACAGACACAGACAGACACAGACAGACACAGACAGACACAGACAGACACAGACAGACACAGACAGACACAGACAGACACAGACAGACACAGACAGACACAGACAGACACAGACAGACACAGACAGACACAGACAGACATACAAACAGACAGACACAGACAGACACAGACAGACACATACAGACACAGACAGACACAGACAGACACAGACAGACACAGACAGACACAGACAGACACAGACAGACACAGACAGACACAGACAGACACAGACAGACACAGACAGACAGACAGACACAGACAGACACAGACAGACACAGGCAGACACAGACAGACACAGACAGACACAGACAGACACAGACAGACACAGACAGACACAGACAGACACAGACAGACACAGACAGATACAGACAGACACAGACAGACACAGACAGACACAGACAGACACAGACAGACACAGACAGACACAGACAGACACAGACAGACACAGACAGACACAGACAGACACAGACAGACACAGACACACAGACAGACACAGACACACAGACAGACAGACACAGACAGACACAGACAGACACAGACAGACACAGACAGACACAGACAGACACAGACAGACACAGACAGACACAGACACACAGACAGACACAGACAGACACAGACAGACACAGACAGACACAGACAGACACAGACAGACACAGACAGACATAGACAGACACAGACAGACACAGACAGACACAGACAGACACAGACAGACACAGACAGACACAGACAGACACAGACAGACACAGACAGACACAGACAGACACAAACAGACACAGACAGACACAGACAGACACAGACAGACACAGACAGACACAGACAGACACAGACAGACACAGACAGACAGACAGACACAGACAGCCAGACACACACAGACAGACACAGACAGACACATACAGATACAGACATACACAGACAGACACAGACAGACACAGACAGACACAGACAGACACAGACAGATACAGACACAGACAGACACAGACAGACACATACAGACACATACAGACACAGACAGACACAGACAGACACAGACAGACACAGACAGACACAGACAGACACAGACAGACACAGACAGACACAGACAGACACAGACAGACACAAACAGACACAGACAGACACAGACAGACACAGACAGACACAGACAGACACAGACAGACACAGACAGACACAGACAGACACAGACAGACACAGACAGACACAGACAGACACAGACAGACACAGACAGACACAGACAGACACAGACAGACACAGACAGACACAGACAGACAAAGACAGACACAGACAGACACAGACAGACACAGACAGACACAGACACACAGACAGACAGACACAGACAGACACATACAGACACAGACAGACACACACAGACACAGACAGACACAGACAGACACAGCCAGACACAGACAGACACAGACAGACACAAACAGACACAGACAGACACAGACAGACACAGACAGACAGACAGACACAGACAGACAGACACAGACAGACAGACACAGACAGACAGACACAGACAGACAGACACAGACAGACAGACACAGACAGACAGACACAGACAGACAGACACAGACAGACAGACACAGACAGACAGACACAGACAGACAGACACAGACAGACAGACACAGACAGACAGACACAGACAGACAGACAGACACAGACAGACAGACACAGACAGACAGACACAGACAGACAGACACAGACAGACAGACACAGACAGACAGACACAGACAGACAGACACAGACAGACAGACACAGACAGACAGACACAGACAGACAGACACAGACAGACAGACACAGACAGACAGACACAGACAGACAGACACAGACAGACAGACACAGACAGACAGACACAGACAGACAGACACAGACAGACAGACACAGACAGACAGACACAGACAGACAGACACAGACAGACAGACACAGACAGACAGACACAGACAGACAGACACAGACAGACAGACACAGACAGACAGACACAGACAGACAGACACAGACAGACAGACACAGACAGACAGACACAGACAGACAGACACAGACAGACAGACACAGACAGACAGACACAGACAGACAGACACAGATAGACAGACACAGACAGACAGACACAGACAGACAGACACAGACAGACAGACACAGACAGACAGACACAGACAGACAGACACAGACAGACAGACACAGACAGACAGACACAGACAGACAGACACAGACAGACAGACACAGACAGACAGACACAGACAGACAGACACAGACAGACAGACACAGACAGACAGACACAGACAGACAGACACAGACAGACAGACACAGACAGACAGACACAGACAGACAGACACAGACAGACAGACACAGACAGACAGACACAGACAGACAGACACAGACAGACAGACACAGACAGACAGACACAGACAGACAGACACAGACAGACAGACACAGACAGACAGACACAGACAGACAGACACAGACAGACAGACACAGACAGACAGACACAGACAGACAGACACAGACAGACAGACACAGACAGACAGACACAGACAGACAGACACAGACAGACAGACACAGACAGACAGACACAGACAGACAGACACAGACAGACAGACACAGACAGACAGACACAGACAGACAGACACAGACAGACAGACACAGACAGACAGACACAGACAGACAGACACAGACAGACAGACACAGACAGACAGACACAGACAGACAGACACAGACAGACAGACACAGACAGACAGACACAGACAGACAGACACAGACAGACAGACACAGACAGACAGACACAGACAGACAGACACAGACAGACAGACACAGACAGACAGACAGACACAGACAGACAGACACAGACAGACAGACACAGACAGACAGACACAGACAGACAGACACAGACAGACAGACACAGACAGACAGACACAGGCAGACAGACACAGACAGACAGACACAGACAGACACAGCCAGACACAGACAGACACAGACAGACACAGACAGACACAGACAGACACAGACAGACACAGACAGACACAGACAGACACAGACAGACACAGACAGACACAGACAGACACAGACAGACACAGACAGACACAGACAGACACAGACAGACACAGACAGACACAGACAGACACAGACAGACACAGACAGACACAGACAGACACAGACACAGACACAGACAGACACAGACAGACACAGACAGACACAGACAGACACAGACACAGACAGATACAGACACATACAGACACATACAGACACAGACAGACACAGACAGACACAGACAGACACAGACAGACACAGACAGACACAGACAGACACAGACAGACACAGACAGACACAGACAGACACAGACAGACACAGACAGACACAGACAGACACAGACAGACACAGACAGACACAGACAGACACAGACAGACACAGACAGACACAGACAGACACAGACAGACACAGACAGACACAGACAGACACAGACAGACACAGACAGACACAGACAGACACAGACAGACATACAAACAGACAGACACAGACAGACACAGACAGACACATACAGACACAGACAGACACAGACAGACACAGACAGACACAGACAGACACAGACAGACACAGACAGACACAGACAGACACAGACAGACACAGACAGACACAGACAGACACAGACAGACAGACAGACACAGACAGACACAGACAGACACAGGCAGACACAGACAGACACAGACAGACACAGACAGACACAGACAGACACAGACAGACACAGACAGACACAGACAGACACAGACAGATACAGACAGACACAGACAGACACAGACAGACACAGACAGACACAGACAGACACAGACAGACACAGACAGACACAGACAGACACAGACAGACACAGACAGACACAGACAGACACAGACACACAGACAGACACAGACACACAGACAGACAGACACAGACAGACACAGACAGACACAGACAGACACAGACAGACACAGACAGACACAGACAGACACAGACAGACACAGCCAGACACAGACACACAGACAGACACAGACAGACACAGACAGACACAGACAGACACAGACAGACACAGACAGACACAGACAGACATAGACAGACACAGACAGACACAGACAGACACAGACAGACACAGACAGACACAGACAGACACAGACAGACACAGACAGACACAGACAGACACAGACAGACACAGACAGACACAGACAGACACAGACAGACACAGACAGACACAGACAGACACAGACAGACACAGACAGACAGACAGACACAGACAGCCAGACACACACAGACAGACACAGACAGACACATACAGATACAGACATACACAGACAGACACAGACAGACACAGACAGACACAGACAGACACAGACAGACACAGACAGATACAGACACAGACAGACACAGACAGACACATACAGACACAGACAGACACAGACAGACACAGACAGACACAGACAGACACAGACAGACACAGACAGACACAGACAGACACAGACAGACACAAACAGACACAGACAGACACAGACAGACACAGACAGACACAGACAGACACAGACAGACACAGACAGACACAGACAGACACAGACAGACACAGACAGACACAGACAGACACAGACAGACACAGACAGACACAGACAGACACAGACAGACACAGACAGACACAGACAGACACAGACAGACACAGACAGACACAGACAGACAAAGACAGACACAGACAGACACAGACAGACACAGACAGACACAGACACACAGACAGACAGACACAGACAGACACATACAGACACAGACAGACACACACAGACACAGACAGACACAGACAGACACAGCCAGACACAGACAGACACAGACAGACACAAACAGACACAGACAGACACAGACAGACACAGACATACAGACAGACACAGACAGACAGACACAGACAGACAGACACAGACAGACAGACACAGACAGACAGACACAGACAGACAGACACAGACAGACAGACACAGACAGACAGACACAGACAGACAGACACAGACAGACAGACACAGACAGACAGACACAGACAGACAGACAGACACAGACAGACAGACACAGACAGACAGACACAGACAGACAGACACAGACAGACAGACACAGACAGACAGACACAGACAGACAGACACAGACAGACAGACACAGACAGACAGACACAGACAGACAGACACAGACAGACAGACACAGACAGACAGACACAGACAGACAGACACAGACAGACAGACACAGACAGACAGACACAGACAGACAGACACAGACAGACAGACACAGACAGACAGACACAGACAGACAGACACAGACAGACAGACACAGACAGACAGACACAGACAGACAGACACAGACAGACACAGACAGACAGACACAGACAGACAGACACAGACAGACAGACACAGACAGACAGACACAGATAGACAGACACAGACAGACAGACACAGACAGACAGACACAGACAGACAGACACAGACAGACAGACACAGACAGACAGACACAGACAGACAGACACAGACAGACAGACACAGACAGACAGACACAGACAGACAGACACAGACAGACAGACACAGACAGACAGACACAGACAGACAGACACAGACAGACAGACACAGACAGACAGACACAGACAGACAGACACAGACAGACAGACACAGACAGACAGACACAGACAGACAGACACAGACAGACAGACACAGACAGACAGACACAGACAGACAGACACAGACAGACAGACACAGACAGACAGACACAGACAGACAGACACAGACAGACAGACACAGACAGACAGACACAGACAGACAGACACAGACAGACAGACACAGACAGACAGACACAGACAGACAGACACAGACAGACAGACACAGACAGACAGACACAGACAGACAGACACAGACAGACAGACACAGACAGACAGACACAGACAGACAGACACAGACAGACAGACACAGACAGACAGACACAGACAGACAGACACAGACAGACAGACACAGACAGACAGACACAGACAGACAGACACAGACAGACAGACACAGACAGACAGACACAGACAGACAGACACAGACAGACAGACACAGACAGACAGACACAGACAGACAGACACAGACAGACAGACACAGACAGACAGACACAGACAGACAGACACAGACAGACAGACACAGACAGACAGACACAGACAGACAGACACAGACAGACAGACACAGACAGACAGACACAGACAGACAGACACAGACAGACAGACACAGACAGACAGACACAGACAGACAGACACAGACAGACAGACACAGACAGACAGACACAGACAGACAGACACAGACAGACAGACACAGACAGACAGACACAGACAGACAGACACAGACAGACAGACACAGACAGACAGACACAGACAGACAGACACAGACAGACAGACACAGACAGACAGACACAGACAGACAGACACAGACAGACAGACACAGACAGACAGACACAGACAGACAGACACAGACAGACAGACACAGACAGACAGACACAGACAGACAGACACAGACAGACACAGACGGACACAGACAGACACAGACAGACACAGACAGACACAGACAGACACAGACAGACACAGACAGACACAGACAGACACAGACAGACACAGACAGACACAGACAGACACAGACAGACACAGACAGACACAGACAGACACAGACAGACACAGACAGACACAGACAGACACAGACAGACACAGACACACAGACAGACACAGACAGACACAGACACAGACAGATACAGACACAGACAGACACAGACAGACACAGACAGACACAGACAGACACAGACAGACACAGACAGACACAGACACACAGACAGACACAGACAGACACAGACAGACACAGACAGACACAGACAGACACAGACAGACACAGACAGACACAGACAGACACAGACAGACACAGACAGACACAGACAGACACAGACAGACACAGACAGACACAGACAGACACAGACAGACACAGACAGACACAGACAGACACAGACAGACACAGACAGACAGACACAGACAGACAGACACACACAGACAGACACAGACAGACACATACAGATACAGACATACACAGACAGACACAGACAGACACAGACAGACACAGACAGACACAGACAGATACAGACACAGACAGACACAGACAGACACATACAGACACAGACAGACACAGACAGACACAGACAGACACAGACAGACACATACAGACACAGACAGACACAGACAGACACAGACAGACACAGACAGACACATACAGACACAGACAGACACAGACAGACACAGACAGTCACAGACAGACACAGACAGACACAGACAGACACAGACAGACACAAACAGACACAGACAGACACAGACAGACACAGACAGACACAGACAGACACAGACAGACACAGACAGACACAGACAGACACAGACAGACACAGACAGACACAGACAGACACAGACAGACACAGACAGACACAGACAGACACAGACAGACACAGACAGACACAGACAGACACAGACAGACACAGACAGACACAGACAGACACAGACACACAGACAGACAGACACAGACAGACACATACAGACACAGACAGACACACACAGACACAGACAGACACAGACAGACACAGCCAGACACAGACAGACACAGACAGACACAGACAGACACAGACAGACACAAACAGACACAGACAGACACAGACAGACAGACACAGACAGACAGACACAGACAGACAGACACAGACAGACAGACACAGACAGACAGACACAGACAGACAGACACAGACAGACAGACACAGACAGACAGACACAGACAAAAAAGACACAGACAAAAAAGACACAGACAAAAAAGACACAGACAAAAAAGACACAGACAAAAAAGACACAGACAGACAGACACAGACAGACAGACACAGACAGACAGACACAGACAGACAGACACAGACAGACAGACACAGACAGACAGACACAGACAGACAGACACAGACAGACAGACACAGACAGACAGACACAGACAGACAGACACAGACAGACAGACACAGACAGACAGACACAGACAGACAGACACAGACAGACAGACACAGACAGACAGACACAGACAGACAGACACAGACAGACAGACACAGACAGACAGACACAGACAGACAGACACAGACAGACAGACACAGACAGACAGACACAGACAGACAGACACAGACAGACAGACAAACACAGACAGACAGACACAGACAGACAGACACAGACAGACAGACACAGACAGACAGACACAGACAGACAGACACAGACAGACAGACACAGACAGACAGACACAGACAGACAGACACAGACAGACAGACACAGACAGACAGACACAGACAGACAGACACAGACAGACAGACACAGACAGACAGACACAGACAGACAGACACAGACAGACAGACACAGACAGACAGACACAGACAGACAGACACAGACAGACAGACACAGACAGACAGACACAGACAGACAGACACATACAGACAGACACAGACAGACAGACACAGACAGACAGACACAGACATACAGACACAGACAGACAGACACAGACAGACAGACACAGACAGACAGACACAGACAGACAGACACAGACAGACAGACACAGACAGACAGACACAGACAGACAGACACAGACAGACAGACACAGACAGACAGACACAGACAGACAGACACAGACAGACAGACACAGACAGACAGACACAGACAGACAGACACAGACAGACAGACACAGACAGACAGACACAGACAGACAGACACAGACAGACAGACACAGACAGACAGACACAGACAGACATACACAGACAGACATACACAGACAGACAGACACAGACAGACAGACACAGACAGACAGACACAGACAGACAGACACAGACAGACAGACACAGACAGACAGACACAGACAGACAGACACAGACATACAGACACAGACAGACAGACACAGACAGACAGACACGGACAGACAGACACAGACAGACAGACACAGACAGACATACACAGACAGACAGACACAGACAGACAGACACAGACAGACAGACACAGACAGACAGACACAGACAGACAGACACAGACAGACAGACACAGACAGACAGACACAGACAGACAGACACAGACAGACAGACACAGACAGACAGACACAGACAGACAGACAGACACAGACAGACAGACACAGACAGACAGACACAGACAGACAGACACAGACAGACAGACACAGACAGACAGACACAGACAGACAGACACAGACAGACAGACACAGACAGACAGACACAGACAGACAGACACAGACAGACAGACACAGACAGACAGACACAGACAGACAGACACAGACAGACAGACACAGACAGACAGACACAGACAGACAGACACAGACAGACAGACACAGACAGACAGACACAGACAGACAGACACAGACAGACACAGACAGACACAGACAGACACAGACAGACACAGACAGACACAGACAGACACAGACAGACACAGACAGACACAGACAGACACAGACAGACACAGACAGACACAGACAGACACAGACAGACACAGACAGACACAGACAGACACAGACAGACACAGACACACAGACAGACACAGACAGACACAGACACAGACAGATACAGACACAGACAGACACAGACAGACACAGACAGACACAGACAGACACAGACAGACACAGACAGACACAGACAGACACAGACAGACACAGACAGACACAGACAGACACAGACAGACACAGACAGACACAGACAGACACAGACAGACACAGACAGACACAGACAGACACAGACAGACACAGACAGACACAGACAGACACAGACAGACACAGACAGACACAGACAGACACAGACAGACACAGACAGACACAGACAGACACAGACAGACACAGACAGACACAGACAGACACAGACAGACACAGACAGACACAGACAGACACAGACAGACACAGACAGACACAGACAGACACAGACAGACACAGACAGACACAGACAGACACAGACAGACACAGACAGACACAGACAGACACAGACAGACACAGACAGACAGATAGACAGACAGACAGACAGACAGACAGACAGACAGACACAGACAGACACAGACAGACACAGACAGACACAGACAGACACAGACAGACACAGACAGACACAGACAGACACAGACAGACACAGACAGACACAGACAGACACAGACAGACACAGACAGACACAGACAGACACGACAGACACAGACAGACACAGACAGACACAGACAGACACAGACAGACACAGACAGACACAGACAGACACAGACAGACACAGACAGACACAGACAGACACAGACAGACACAGACAGACACAGACAGACACAGACAGACACAGACAGACACAGACAGACACAGACAGACACAGACAGACACAGACAGACACAGACAGACACAGACAGACACAGACAGACACAGACAGACACAGACAGACACAGACAGACACAGACAGACACAGACAGACACAGACAGACACAGACACAGACAGACACAGACACAGACAGACACATACAGACACAGACAGACACAGACAGACACAGACAGACACAGACAGACACAGACAGACACAGACAGACACAGACAGACACAGACAGACACAGACAGACACAGACAGACAGACATACAGACAGACATACAGACAGACAGACACAGACAGACACAGACAGACACAGACAGACACAGACAGACACAGACACAGAGACACAGACAGACACAGACAGACACAAACAGACACATACAGACACAGACAGATACAGACAGATACAGACAGACACAGACAGACACAGACAGACACAGACAGACACAGACAGACACAGACAGACACAGACAGACAAAGACAGACACAGACACAGAGACAGACACAGACAGACACAGACAGACACAGACAGATACAGACACAGACAGACACAGACAGACACATACAGACACAGACAGACACAGACAGACACAGACACAGAGACAAACACAGGCACAGCCAGAGAGACACAGACAGGACAAACCAGACCTGACTCTGCCTGTCGGTACCGCCACGAATGTTTTCAATGGTAGATAACCGCATCCTTTTGCTCGCTTTTCCTGTTTACTAAGAAACTTAGAACCCCTGCAGCATTCCCATGTCATGCACCGTACAGTGAGCGATTTCATCGAGTCTTGCATACAGCTATCACATAATGCGGGGGGATTGTCATATAATCGACCGCCCGATGAGCGGCCCGGCTATCGGCATCGGTAAGCAGATCACGCTCCCGATAAACAGACAGTGCACAATGCACATGCTAATGTAAGAACCGGGTTGATAATAACTGAGTCATGACTAGCATTATCACATCACATCACGCTGTACCGCAAAATACAATCAAGATGTATCAAGATGTACCGCAAAATACGTTTCTCAATCATTGATGATGATGATGATTGGGGCTACGCTTTTCAATTAGTGCATGATTTGCTAGACAATAAGACACAACATCGACACCAGCATTTACGTTAGTTGCGTTACTGAGAGGTAACATGATGCATCGCGATGAGATGAAGAGTCGCAAAGGTGATGTCAGTGTTGTGTTTATCAAGTGAGTAGATAGTACAACATAGAATAGATAAAGTGTTACACCTATGGTGGCTCCTGCTGCATCTGAATAATAATGAAGTTATAATGGAGTCATCTGATAGAGGGACTTAGATAGCCTTGAAAATATTTAATACGCAAAAAAAAAACTAAATAAAGTGAATGATGGGACATCTTAAAGACAAGCCTGAATAATTTAATATGATTTCTTTTGCAAATTCGCCGAGTTCCCACATGTGCCACCTTTCCAAAACCGCGTAACATGCATAACCTTTTGTTGTGTTCTGCTGCTTGAACCAGGGGCTCCGCCACGCCTTTGAAATGGGGGGGGGGGGGCAGGGTCGAGCCGAGTGGTCGCCGTCAGCGAAAAGTTGTTGACCGGGGGGGGGGGGGGGGGTGGAGCGTTAGCGAAAAGTTGTTAACAGGGGGAGTTGAGCGTTACAAGAAAAGTTGCTGAGCGGGGGGGGGGGGAGGGGGAAGAGTGGAACGTCAGCGAAAGGTTGTTGAACAGGGGAGAGGTAACACATAATAAGTACAACCCTACCGGTGTCGATTTTTCAAAACGATTGGGGGGGGGGGGGCGGAACAAAGACGGGTCCAATGGGGTTAATATCAGCGCCATGGCATCCCCAAACGACTGAAATCGGCAAAAAAAAATGATGCATTTGATGTTTGTAAAATAAAATATAAGGAATAGGTACAAAGTAGTTTGTTTTAAATTAGTTCCCAAAAATAAACAGTCACATGAGTTTTGCCTTGCGTCGTACGGCGCCTCAAACCAAAGTTTTTGGCCGAGCCTACGACCGACCATTTTGTATATAGTTTTGTTTTGTTTTGTGTTATAAATGTTTTGATGGGATGGATTTCCGAGATCAGGACCCACGTTAAGCTAAGCTTGTTGGGCGGGCCCTGACCCCACCATCCGAGCGCGCAATGTCAGTCACCGGCAGAATATAGAAGCGAAAGTTTAACGTCCTCTAACGACTGAGGATGGTCCGCTCAGCTCGCTCAGCCTCATCTGACCTTGAACACGGCCGCTGCCACCGGCCGCAGGTCATCTCCGCCAGGAGCAAATAGCGAGCGCCGAAGCGTCTCGAACCCACCTTGCCAGGGTGGGTTAAATCTGTAGTGGGCCCTCTCAGGCCGACCGAGGACCCTCTCAGGCCGATCAAAGACCCCCTCAAGCCGACCTCGGTTACCCTCCAGCAGACTTGTGCTTGATTCCGCTTCAGCGGAATCAAGTCCGATTCCGATTCCAATATATACTTTATTAGAGGAATCGATTACGAATCCGCTTCCAGGGCACCTAAAAAAACTTGATTCCGAATCCGATTCCATTGATTCCAATTTGATTACACTAGCTGCCTCAAAAATGTCCGATCATTCTTACATTTTGTACAAATGGCACGAATGGCACGAATGACACGAATGACACGAATCAACATATTCAATATATTACACAGCTATATTTAATGTGACTATTTTGATATACAAAAAAAAATCAATTAATTTCATGAAGTTTGTTTTAAAAAAAACTGGCCTGTGCTGCAAAATTGTGATAGTTCAAAAATTACAAAGTCTAACGAAGGTTCAAAACGATATATAATATCTAGACTTACCTATAACCAAGGTGCATGGACATATTTCAAGCTGCTATTTGTAATATGATAGGTACATGGGGAAATCAATGCCTTGAAAGATATAATATTATGGCATATACGGTACAATAAACATACCTAACATTGTCATAAGTGAATATCATTGTACTGATGTTTCCACTTAAAAGTAGAATTACTGAGCATGTTTTGACTCTCATTAGGTAACCAATCATCGCCTAGCTTTGTTTCAGCTATTCATGCTCAATGGAACACATTTCCTTCAGGGAAGAGTGATGTTCGATGATGAAGAGTGAATTCATGGCCAGTGATGTTTTTCCGAAAATAAAACGGAATCGCTTGAAATAGCCATCGATTCCGATTCCATAATTTGCTTAACCCGCGAGTCACTGGGGGGAGGGGGACTTTTTTGTAGCCCTCCTCCCCCCCCCCACACCTTAGGAATATTGGAAATATCTCAACAACTAATGCAGATATCGACGCCAAACTTTCAGTACCTCTCCGGACATCATTTTTACACCTTGTGTGCAAAAATAAAGCAATTTCGTCAGAAATTTTCGTGAATTTAATGACGTCACTAAACACGATTTTGGCACAAAAATCAGCTAAACGTCGACAGGCCGTACAAATGTCACATTTGAAGCAAAATGCAATCGAAAAACTCTAAGAGGTGGAACATTGTCAGGGCTACAAACCAGCTATCTCGAAATTTCGAAAATTTTGTTTTTTTATCCCAAATTTGTTTTTAAAAAAAACGTTTTTTTTAAATGCCCACAAAATCAAATTTTTCAGTTATAAAAAACGGAATATATGTCAGATAACGACATATGGGCAACTACCATACCAAATTTCAAAACGATATAATCTTTTTTGACTGATATGGCATATAAAGTATGGGTAAATCATGACGTCATATTTTGAAATTGCGTTTTTTTGCTTTTATTGACCAGATACAGACAAATAAATGCCAGCACTGTATTAAAACAAGAAGATATAACTGATATAGAAACATGCTTTTTCATTTAGATTTATCAATTTCAAATTTTGACCTTCAGTGTCCAACTTTACCTGAACTTGACACTAACTTCACGTAAATGAAGTCAGGTGGTAAAATGACTATCACTATCGAATTCTACGCGTAAAAGCATCCATAAAACATGTGCTGCATGACTTTCGTAAATATTTTGTGTGTAGTGACCTTTTGTGACCTGACCTTGACCTTGATCTTTTCCAACAATCTCACTTTAGCTCATGTGGGATATGTATCATACCTTTGACATCACTTTGGGTGATCATAGGCGCAATCGAAGGCCACGGATGGTAAGTATTGTCCATAAACTCAAATACCTCGATTTTGACGTTTGACTTGACCGTGACCTGACATGTGACCTTAATTTGATATTTTTAAGTGTGCGTTAGGTTTGTTTGTTTATTTGCGCAAATCGTCGACGGGATACCCAATGATGGACGAATGACAATCCGGTGTATCTCATTGAGCGCTTTCGAATGCCGCCTTGCGCGTCCCGCTGCGATCATTGGTTCTGAAGATACCAGGGGGGGGGCTACCCCCCCCCCCCCCGTGAGTCGTGTTACAGAATATACCCCAGTGACTGCCGGGTTAAAGTGATTGATTCCACCTGATTTCGATTCCACCCAGATACCAACGGAATCTAATCCGATTCCGATTCCAGTACAAACGGAATCGATTCCGGAATCGGATTCGATTCCACTGGAATCAAGCACAAGTCTGCCCTCCAGGAGGGGGTCATAACTCCCTAGACCCCCTATTTCATCCCCTTGACTACGCTATTGGTTGTGGATTGAAGCTCCAATCGCAATTTTCCAAAACTCTAA